>WURS02000010.1:3411153-3424295 GCA_011762765.2 Rhinocypha anisoptera | reverse complement strand
GTTCACATTCACAAGTCCCCTAACTATTGTGTTGAAGATCCACAGAAAGGAATACCTGGAACTGCTGGGCGTATTTGTAATAAAACTTCAAATGGTCCTGACAGTTGTGATTTACTCTGCTGTGGAAGAGGTTACAACACACAGGTAATTAAATTTATTGGATTGATAAAACTTTTTGCTTATTAATATTAGTTGAAATTAATCTTTCAAACCTGAAACTTCAAAAATAATCAGGTGTAGACGCCAAGACATGGAGTCCAGTTATTTCTTTCAATTGTCTTTTGAGTAGCACATGTTAGGCATGTTTTCATGCCTGACTTCAAGGAATGAAAAAAATGGTGTTGATAAGTGAAAAATGATTACCATATTGAAACAATATTGTGTCTAATATGCTTAAGAAAATTTTTAATTCATTTTACAAGAAAAAAAATCAAAATCAGGGGATGATTTATGAAATTCATTCATTAACACATAATGAATGTGTTAATATAACTTACGCTACTCAATTTTGATGCCAGTTGGATATCAGAAGGTCAAAATGTATTGTAATGAAACTGTAGTTCATTAGAAAGTGAATATTAGACGTGAAAAGCTTTTGAACTTAAGCACTTGGAGAAAACTAAATGCACTCTTAATTAAGATCTAAATTTTCTGTTAGTGCTGCCGACTGGGTTAGCCTGGTGGGTAGCACACTTGCCGGCTAGCCCAAAGGTCATGGGTTCGAGTCCCACTCAGGATATGGTTGTTGTGTTGTACAAATGAGCTTTATCTTTTAACTGAAGAGGTGCAAAATGACTATAGTCGTCAATGCACCTTATTAAAAAAATTCTACTACTCTATTATTTCTTCTTGCACCATAAGTATTAAATATACTTAATATCAAGTAGTTCATAATAGTATAAACAATTACTCTTCTTTCCATTACCAGGTAATGAAGCATGTAGAAAGATGCCACTGTAAGTTCTACTGGTGTTGCTATGTAAAATGCAAAACTTGTGAAACACAAATTGATCGTCATACATGTAAGTAATTTACAATATAATTTTGAACAGTCACTCTTTTGTGAAGGTGTTACCTGTAAATACATGTCACTTACTAAACTTTCTGAAGATTCATCTTAGCCAATCATTATATTTCACTCCATTTCCATCAAATTAATGTGATCATATATTGTGTTCTGGAAGAAAAAATGTGTTATATACTTTCTGATACTTTGTGTGATGTATTGTATTTATTAATCATTCCTATTAATGTAATGAACTCCTGAGTATTATTTCATTTTCATTATTAATATTATGAAAAATATTTGTTTGAATGTTAATAATATCTACTGCTACGTTTTTGTAGTGTCTTCAAATTATAATGTGAAAATAAATTAAAGCATGTCATAAATAGTTTCATGTTAACAGAAGATGTAATGTCTTTGTTATGTGAGAAAAACTATGTAAATACCTCTAATAACATATATAATGAAGCTGGATCATTTATGCATTAATTCTTTGATGAATTATCCATAAGACCTAAATTAAAAGTAAAATATTGTATTTATTCACATAATTTGCATTTTATGAGAAATATTATCAATCATTGTTTTTATGTAAAATCATCTAACAAAATTAACACATATTTTATCTTCATGACAGCTTCATTCTGTATGTACTTAAAACATGATCAGTCATATATCAGATATAATATACCAAATGCTGTTATCACTTTTGCAGGCAATTCTCAAATTGAGCACCATTCTCTCTCTAGGTTATTATTTTAATCCTTTCATTTGCCTAAGAGTAAGCACGTTATAGGTTATTATTGCTTCTAATTAGTTTCATCACAAATAAATATATCCTTAAATGGCTGACTCAAATCACAAAACTGTTCCTATATAACATCATGTGTAGTTTCATGACTCAAGACTATATTTCAAAATCTATTCAATACTCATCGTGAAGGTTCTATGAAAATAGAGACGTTGTATTTGCGGATCTGATAAAATTTATGGGAGCACCTTCAAAATCAGTAGCATATATTTGATCAAACATGTTGATAAGTATATGCTTGCATGATAAAAGATAATAAACTTAAATGTAAACCCATTTCTTCCAGTAGATATTGGAATCAATCATTTGATTTATAGTAAAATATGATTACATATATTATTGTAAGGTCTTGTCATATGGTATAAAAGTAGTATAATGATTCTTTAAAAAAGAACGTATTATATAAGTAAAGGTCATACATACATACATAAATTGGTTCTTTATTCAGATGACACAGGCTTAATTGTATCTACTTGAATATCAACTGATATGAAAAATAGGTTTACAAAGCCATACCAGCAGTTATGTCATTGCATCTTATTCATTGCCAAACTGTTTTTATTAGATGTTGAGGTCTAGAATGTCTTGTACAAACCATGAACAATGGGATGCAAATGCCTTTGATGGAAACATTCAATTTGGCCATTTCCCATATTATTCAAGCTAGTTTCTTTTCCATGCAGAAAATCAAAATATTTGTGTGAACCTCTTTTTAACTTCCTGTAGTAAAAAAATTTTTGTTTTCCTTTCTAAATTTTCATTTACTGTGTATGTATGCCAGATATATGCAAATACCATAATCTTTGCTTACTGTGGGTTTCATAAGGTTATTTGGAAGAGCAAAATTTATTAGTTAAAGGAATACACCTGTAATTATATATAGATTTCCTTTAGAAACAGCAGGTTATACACGCCCTCATCATTTATTTTTCCCGCTATGCTTACAAGTTAAATTTTCATATTCATTAAGTTGCCATTAAGTTAACATACCACTTTTGCCAAGTTCTTCAAGCCAATCATCTTTGATTGTTGAAGATATCTTGTACCTGTGTGGGTAAGGAAATTCTAGAAAGCCCATTAATTCAAATAACAAACAATGGAACGAATAGAATTACCCAATTTACTTCAGTAACCCAAGAGGCAGAACATATCTTTTGAAATATTTTTCTTTTAGATATACTATTATATTAGTATTAATTTGGATGGAATTTGTACTAATTACTAATTATATCCAAATTTCCATTTTATATTATTATTATCTTAAAGAGCAATAAAATATTAAAAGGAAAATAAATTTGGAAGTTAAAAACAGTAAAGAGTCTGTATACCACTCACGCACTAAAATTCAAAATACATAAATTGAAAAAATTAATTTATGTGACTAGAAACAAGGAGGACAAGAGTGAATTCAAATCAAAAACCATAGCTTTGAAAAATCACAGTAGTTTAATGAATTAGGGCAATCCATTACCAACTATGAAATGAATCCAGAAGTGTGTAAAGATTTTATGGGTGCTCTTAGGGTCTACAGAAGTTCAATGAAGGTCATACCATACACAAGTAAATTAAGACATTATTAAATAAAGACGATGTTCATATGATTATTCCAAAAATTTAATTCAATCGTCTGCCTACCTTTACATGCAGCCAAATACTCAGCTGCTTTGGTAACATTCCTCCCATCTATTCCATTACCATATTCAGTCCCACAATATTATCTTAATTCTCTAAGGTTTAATATCATTTGAGATCAGTATTTTCTTTTGAGATAGTTGCTACTGAAAAAAATATTAACTCAGGTATTCATTTGAAAGAGTATATACTACATCAATAACAACTTCAACTTACCAAAATATAAGCAAATAAATTTTGCAACACTGATACAAAATGGAGTAACTAAAATGAAGAATGTTTTATTCCATAAGTAGTATCATCTTCACCACACTATAAATATAGTTGCAATTTGCCCATGCATGTTGCAGTCAGTGTAGCTTATCCACTTGAAGGTAAAGCATTAGAATATCATGATTACTGAGCTTTCAATTAGGCTGAAAACAAGTGAGGAGTCTTTCTTTCTATTTTGCTGAAATTAACATGCATATAAAGGATAATTATATAAAATTGAAAAATTGTTTACTATGTGGGAATCATAGGTCTTTGCCATAATGGTCATTGATGCTTTCAATTTATTTAAACATTTTATAAATTTAAGAACTAATAGGAAAGGAAAGAAATGTACAATGGAAATAAAAATCAGCAAAAATGGTCCTTGGATTTCAAATAAAGTGGAAAAAATATTGTTATAACACCATTGTGACAAGCTAATACTCACTGATATTATTGATTCCAGGTTTTATTTTGAGTTCCCAATTGTAGCAATAATGCTTGTCTTTTTTATGAAAATCATAACAGCAAATAAAAAAAGGCAAAGCCCAAAGGTAACACATGACAAAAAGGAGATATCTCAACTGTATGATTGTTCTAACTTACTAATAGTAACTGTAAACTTTTTGATCTGAATAATTTTCTGAAAATCATTTTAAAATATTTTATTAGCAATGCTGATATCAGTACAGCCTATATAGTAGCCACAAGGCCTCCAGAAATACACCAAGACAAAATGACAAATCAGACTGAAATAGATCATAAACTCAAAGTTAATGCAAATGTTACTCAGTGAATGAAAATGTTTGTCTTTCAATTTTGCACAGTTTGCTTCTTTTTTTTTAAAGATTAGTTCTAACAGAATATACAAGCAAGACACAAATATATGGAATTATGAGGACACCAGTACACTATCTATTTTTAATCAAATAATGAAGATTAAATGTATTTATTTTAGTTTAGGTGAAATATTAGTAATGTGCATGTTTTAGTGCCCAGATTTTATCATGAACTTTTTCATTTATGCATAATTCAACGTAAAATTAAGAAATAACATCATAATGCTATTGTTCTTTTTGCATTCCAAAAAACAGAAGCCTAAAATTTTTTCCAAAACTTTTATTTTCAGCTTCATTAGATCAAATCTGTTTATGTTCGTAGCTAGAATGAAAATATTGATACCATAATGCATATTATTAATTTTCATTGCTTAAAGATATTACTTGGATAAAATTTGCACCTTAATTTTGTTTTCACGTCAGATACTATACTCAGCCTGTGGAACATCTGATTACTGACATGAAAACCATATACTTTAACCTTCTTTATTAAATCTTGGATCACAATTGGTAATGCTTATTTCTTATCTGCTAGTGAATATTTCTGAAATAATTGATAGCATGTTGAAACAATGCATATATAGGCCAATGCATTAGATTGATACATGTACTGGATGAATTCATTGAACATGGGTAAGAAAATATGTACCTTGGTTTTAATTACAAAGTCATCAAAAACTTTTCAAAGATGTTGTTTTCACAGGTATAAATATTGTTCCTGGAAAACATGAAACACAAATCTTTATAAATTAAATAATCAGTCAGATAAGTCCAAATCTATTTGGGTATATTTACTGAAGTCAATATTTGATCGTTCTTTGTGCTACTATTTATTGCTTGAATTTTTCTAATGATATTGATAAAACTAATCATTGCTTAGTGAATTGTTCCTTTTTTATTTCAATATTTCATTTTTGTGGTACACACACAGGAAAAGCTTCTGTGTGATGCATCTAATAAAGAAAGATATACTTTTCTTCCCCATCATGAAAGTTTCCTAAAGAATTTCCTAGGAACAACTATTTCCTGTTGATACATACCTGGAAGAAATAGTTAATTTTTATGTAAACATTTTCACAAGGTGCATTTAAGGATAGACATGGAGCAATAAAAATTTATAGCTTTTTTGAACCTATGTAGAAATTATTGATCTGCTATTGAGTTGAGTTGCTTTTGATCTCATAATTATTTGTATGTAAGTATAAGAAAACTGATGAAGCAATGCTACCTACAGCTCCAAAGTATCATTGGGAGTGCTTAACTTAAATATTGAAGGAATATCAAAACAATCTTAATATATTTATATATATTTATTTTGGAAAATCACATAAAGTGTGCTAACTGAGAAATGCCTGTACTTATGCTTACCAAATTGTATTTTATGTTATGTAAATGATATTCCATTTCAAATTTCTTTATATTCACATTCCTAAATCATAGGCTGGGGTAAACTACGTGAATAAATATTGTAATATATGTTTCAATATATATTACCTTTAATGAAGTATGATCATTATGCTGAATTATTATGAACTTGCCAGTGCTAGCAGAAGTGCTTATTCATTAAATTCAAATAAAATTTATTAGATGGCTCCATAAGATACAATTAATGTATTGCATGTAACTTCATCAGCTGAATATTATCTTATTATTGTAAGCTATAAGTGGACTGCTTTTATTAAAGCATTTTATCAGAATTAAAATGATGTAATCCTATTGGTAAATTGCCAGTATTCATATGTTCATGGAGCAGCAAACATGAAATATTTTTCTCCTCATTTCAATTAAAAAAATGATGCTAAAAAATTTAACTAGTCCTCATGGAATAATTTAATTGGAGAAAATTCTTAATAACATTCATTCAGCCATTTTCCTCTATAAATTCATGGCTTAATGTAAGTTACCATTGCCTTTTCTTCACATATATACATATGTTTTATGTGTAGGTTTGTTAAATATTTTCTATATTTCCAAGAAGCATTTAGATACCAATTCAATGCAATGTCATAAGTTCAACAATTTTTTCCATACAACTCTCTCTGAATTGCTTAATTCAGTATATTTTTAAAAGTGGAAAATAAAGGTATATTTATTTTTTCTAATTTTAATATCCATTCCAAAAAGAAAACTTGTTTAATTTAAAAATTGTCAGTTTTTAGTTTCCAACATTGAGGTAATTGAACACTTATGGAGTACAGTAATTTTTCTGAAAATTGTTTGTATTTGTAGGTCAATCCAGTACAAAGATATTCAAAATAGTAAATGTAGAATTTGCACAGCCTGTTGATATTTTTTTCCAAGTATATGAAAGTTGAATATGTCCTCTGTTTCTTTTCAATGGTGGTCCTATTTATTTTATAATGTATTTTTGCATTGATTAAGATCAATAGTTTAAACAAGTTTTAAAAATTAAAAGGCATTTTCCAAATTTATTCTACATTTAAAAATTCTATAAACATATTATGTAATACATGGTTTCTATGAATTGTATGTCACTTCAGCTGATAAGATGAAATCATAATAGTGAATACTGAATGTAAAGTTCCATGTGATCAGGTTTGATCTAAATGACTGTGGCTTGCATGACTTTGGACTTCATAATTTTTTATTTAGGTAGAATGAACTGAAATAAAACTTGGTGATGAATTTTATAGCTTGCTCTTTATTATTAGCACAGTGTAATCCTTTTATGTTGTATTCAGATCGTTATACATGAGAAATTTTTCTAAAATGGATCTCCAGTTTAACTTTAAAATCAGTTCTTCATTTGTGTCTTCTGTTCATAGCTCTGTGGAAGTACAGAACTACTGTCATCTTAAATATGACCATAGTTGAGTTAAAGAACATAGGAGAAGGATGAAGACAAAATAAATTAAGGTAACTCTTATATGAAATAAAATATTTTCAAATACAGTAGTCTATATTTAATCTAGATGTTAATATTATTTGAAATCGTTCATGAGCTTAAACAAGGCTAGATATGTCATGGATGCATTATATATTATATTCAAAAGAAAGGTAATTAAAAAGAATATCATGCTTTCTACACAATTTGCTTCACTGGCATGGCAAAAGAGTCAATAAAAAGAAAAAATGCTTTCATAAAATTGAAATTTAAAGCAATAACTGATTTGTTTGCCAGTAGAACTATCAATTATTTCTTTATATATGTTTAATATAACCATGATGGATAGGGATCTCACCAGAAAAAGTAACTGCTGAAGCACTCGCATATTAGTGATACAACACGGTGGACTTATTTATGCTCTCTGCAATCACAAAAGTGCCCACACACACTCAGTTTAACTGCAGTTGAACATGTGTGATGGCCGACCGGGTTAGCCTGGTGGGTAGCATACTCGCCGGCTAACCCAAAGGTCACGGGTTCGAATCCCGCTCAGGGCATGGATGTTGTGTTTGTCCAAATGGGTTTTTCTATGTATTGAAGAGGTGCGAAATGACCATAGTCGTTGAAGCACCCTATAAAACAAAAATACTACAACTACATGTGTGATGTCAGGTCTGAACACCACATGCCAAAGTCATGAGCTTCGAAGTCATCTTTTGCAATGCTAAACTGTGCAGTTCACTTGGAAAATTGTTGCGATTCTTGTCTTCGTCAATTCATGCCAAAGTTTGCCTGAACTTTGGGAGATGGTGTGTGCAGATGAGAGCAAAATAACAAAGTTGCCTTTTGCCTATAATTTCCAAATTAGGAAACTGAAAATGCTGAAATCTAATGGTACGCGTGATTCAGTTATGGAAACATTTAACAACCTTCAGTCTCTTTTTCATATGGAAAATAAAAAAACACAATATTCGAAAAATCCAGGAGCTTCTGGTAATATGTACACCCCTTCACTTCGGTATTTCAAGATGATGTTCCTAAGGAACTTCACTCTCTGAAATACAAAGCAGAACTGACATAAAACTGATTAAAAATCAGAATGGCCTTCTGTTCAGACTACACACAATCAATTTATATAAACTACAAGTTTTCTACTTTTGATTTATTGTGAATTTATAATAAATGTGTGTGGGTCTCTTGAAGCTGCATAATGAATTACAAGTCTTATAAATTCAAACTAAGAGGGCAGCATTTGTCTTGCAGTAGTGATTAAAAATATAACCAATAAAAACAATGTGAATGTCATTGGTTAAAGGCAAATCAACAATGACTAATTATTCATCTTTCCTTGTACCCCATCCCACCTTCTCCACACTCAGATGTTAAAAGGCTTCAATGTGGGCTCACTTTTTCTCCTTTAACGGTCAATTTAAGGAACCACACAGTCACTTATTAGAAGTAAAGGAGCAGCAATTCCAAAGAAATGTTAAAAAATACCAGTGTCATCATATAGTTGACATCATTAAGTAAGGAAGCAAAATCCCTGATTATTTTCACAATTACTAAGAATTGGTCAATATTTTTCTAGTAAATCTACTAAGTTTTCATTCTTATGCAATACAGTGCCACTTTCCATTTCACTAATCTTTTCATTTCATTTACACTTAAGACCCCTGACATCAATTCCTTCCTCTTCCTAAATACTTCCTTTGTGAACTTGATTCTTCTTCTTACACCCATGCCATTATATCAATTTCCCCCAAGATACATGCATCCTAGCTTATGTCTTTCCAACTGTTCTTACTTATGATCTTGTAGACTGTTTTTTGTCATGTACAGATATCCCCCAAGTAATGCAAGGTTTGACTTAAATAAATTCATACTTACGTAAATGGCTACTGTCCAAGAAAATGCCTTTTTTGATAAGTAGATTATGAACAATATATTTTTTCTTTGCATTATATATTAGAATAGTGTGGAGAAAATGTCATTAAGCATGAGTTTTAATGTGATAATCACACTATGGTGCCCACAAAAAAATGAATTAAATATATTTACATAAATATCTATAGATTTTTTATTTGAATTTCTTCAGGCAAAACACTGTTTTGTCACATTTTTCCAGCTTCACTATGATAACTATTAAAGTAATTTCCAACATGCAAATTTCGACTTATGTAGCTGGTATCGGAATGAATTAATTATGTATGTAACTCAGGGGGCCACCTGTATTTCCCTATTTTATACATATCTCATTATGTTATTAGAATTTTTTTATCCCCCCTAACTCTCATTGATTCAGCAATGTTATACAATAAATCATAGCCTTTTTTCAAGGTCTTTACACCTTTGACGGATGGACCAAGTGCTTATTGATTTTCAAATGTAACATAACCAAGTCCACACACACTTTTATTTCTAGTCCAAGTCCTACCCAAGTGTGCATCACCATTTCCTCTTGAGTAAAAGTTAAATACCATTGGTGACCACACATCACATTCTCTGACTCCCCTGCCTAACACTGCCTGTTTCTCATACCACAATATTATATGACTTCCATTTCCTTCTTCTGAGAAAATCAATAAATAGTAGCTGAATGTAAAATATGAAGAGTTTCTTCATACAATTCATTTATATAATTCCTTGTACATAACTTGTCTCAACAAGTATGGAAATATTAATACTTTTAACAGTTTATGGGCCCATATGAGTTGTGCAAAGTTAGACAGTCATTGTTACATTTTTCAGTGCTTTGATAAACAATGAAAAGTATTGAAGATGACATTGGTCCATCCACATTCAGATTTTACTAGTTGAAGAAATGGGAGGATTATTCAAAATGGGCTTTTGGAATGCCGAGTTGCCTAAAAAAGGAGACTACTTTGAAAGTTTCCAATACTGCTGAAAGATATTCTTGATGAAGGAACAGATATATGCCTGATGGTGGGTGTTCATAAATACCCACATACTTGTACTATCAATTAAGCCAAGGAAGCTTTTAAAAGGTCTTTGAAGATAGTCGGCAGTAGTCGAATATACCATTGATATTACCATACCTTCACAATAGTAATATTTCATGTTGGGTGCTATTTATATCATGAAGTATGAGCAATTGGAGAGCCAGTGATTAAAAAATTAACCCCGTTTCATTTTGAAAGGGTCACCTATGAAGGTATTTAATGATTGTAACTCATTTTGGAACATGTCATACTTATCCTGTTGGACAAAAGCTTTCAGCAGAAATTTTGTCAGAAAACAGTGGATGTGATAGCTTTATATAGCAGATCAAACTTAGATAATGCAAGGGTTTAGTACCTAAGGTTAACCACCAAAACTCATGAGCCAGTGGATTGATGGATACTTAACATAAAAGGACAAAGAAATGCCTGCCAGAGAAGGTGGGAGGTAGCAATACTGAAGAGAGTCACCAAAGGTTGAGTGTAACCTCTTTCATCCTTTAGCAGCTTGTGTTTCTAAGAAAGATGAGAAAGAAATAACTTAAGTTAATTATTCTCTCTGTGGTGCTCACACTTAGAATTAAATTCAAGTGAAATTAGAAATTCATTTATTACGATGTTGCTGTCATTGTATGTTGTAGATTTTGCGTACATAAATGATATGGTCAACATAATTTTTAAGGTGCTACCTTAAAAGGTACTTGGTATTACTATTGAAAAAATATATAATTATGTGTGTTAGGACACAGTTTGAATGTTGTCATAATTAAATTTCTAACAAAAGTTTTGTTGTGTTTAATAAGAGGGGAGATTAAATCTTAATTCAGGTAACTCTTCTATGGCCCTTTCGAACTGAACAACCAATATATCAGGCATTCAGAATCATCCCCCTCAGTATGGACAACCTTTTTTTTGTCATTTTTCCTTTATTTTGACGCACCCTCATTTGCAGGGACTGTATACCAGTTTAGGGATCCAACACAAAAGGGATAAAGAAGGAAGTTCATATAACTGCTTCTAGGACGAAGCCTGTATTAATGTCAAAGAGTATATATCCGCAATATTGAGTAATATAAGTGAAAACAATTTACAGCAGGTAACCTGGGTTATATTGGTGAGTAAAACATGTGTTTGTTGCAAGAAAGGTTTAATGATATAAATTTTTCTAAGATACCAAAAAGATTCTGAAAATTTAATGGAAATAAGCGTAATGTTTGCCCAAGGAATGTATTAAAATGATCTGATGTTGCTCAGACAGACTTATGTGGGATATCGCCTGAAAAAGAATAAAAAAGTACATGTATATAATTATCCTTGGTTGATCTTTCTAGAAGAAATTTGGTCTCTTTTTGAAGGACTAATATCAAGGTAATTATTGGAGCAAAGATTCCATAGAATATTTTGACACTTAAATAGATAAACAGCCAAAGGACACCTGAAGTAAGTAGCACTACTGAGAGTTGTAACATGAAAATATGCATTTAAGTTAGGTTGTTCCAAAGAATGAGAATGTATTATAAAATACCTGTGACTGACAACGCAGTTATATACTTATTAAGTAAATTTCCTCCATAATGAAGGGTGTAATGCAATACCAGATGAGGAACAGCTGGATAAAGCCATGACATGAAATAGTCATGTCTCTTTCCCACTCCTTAAACAACTTAATATTATTTTTTTAAGAGGAGCAGAATAAGATAATAACATGTATGAGCTTAAATGGGAATGATGCATTAAAGTTAAGTGAGGATACAGAAAGTACCACATGAATCAGAAAAACATGTGTATTCCTCCTCAAGGAACTACTCATAAACTCATTTTTCATGGATTTATTAACACAAATGACAAGTTTAATTAGGTTCCCCATCAAAACCCCACTGAAATGGCTTAAGGCAAACTTTTAAAAAGAGAAGGTAATAAAATCAACAAAAAGGTCTCTTGAGGGGTACCTGCCACACTCTAGGCACAGACTAAACTATATATATATATATAGTCTAGTTTGTGCTCTAGGCACAACTGAGGATAATGGTAAATTGACCACACCCTCGTTCACAAGAGTTGCTGCTTTTCCTTACTGCTTATAAGAAAGGATCTTCGAGGCAGTATGTCTCCATTATTTCCTTTACAAGAGAGCTGCCATAAGTTGGAATTTTAACTGATAATATGGACTCCTACAAAATATGAGCAATTGCGACTTGAAACCCGTCAATAGTATAAAGGTAAGTTGTAATCGCTGCACCAAACAATTATTTTTCAAAGCAGATAATTTCCAATATTTCAAAATTTATATGTGAATTGAAGTTGAACCACTCGCCAGTTTAGTCAATATTGACGAAAAATATCTATTTACTAATGGAAAAGAATGTTTCAGAGGCTCGCGTATCTTAAAATTTTTTGTACCACATATAAAACCTCACACATTCAGCTGTTAAATAAAAATTCTTTGCTCTTACCTTGAAACTGCTTACCTAAAATTTAGAAGTTATAAAATTTTGGCGGTTCCAAGGTTTTTAGCATTTAATGTTAGCGGTCTAATATAGCGCGTAAGAAAGCGCTATATATTGATCGATCCTAGCGCCATCGGTCTTCTCATTCAGAAACTGATTTCCAATGTTGTGCCATCTGCAGGAAGATCAGAGAAAAATTTGGAACAAGTTCCATTGCTTCCATTGAGTCCCATGTTACCGTATTCGTACGGCTGACACCGACTAGGTGTTTTTTTGTGTTTCAGTCATGTGTTTTCCGTTGTTTTTAATGGAATTTCGTGTGAATTACACCCATTCGATGAACTCGGCAG
>WURS02000010.1:3287062-3298675 GCA_011762765.2 Rhinocypha anisoptera | reverse complement strand
AGAATATTCGTTAGATGTGCAGAGTTGACGAGGGATTTATGTTAAGACAGGATGGGGTAGTTTTAATCAGGAGGTCATCAAAAACCTACTTTAACAGGTAGATTATCCTTCACTATTTTCATCCTTTTAATTGAAATAAAAAATCTCGCCTTTTATGTAGAGTATTTACTCAGTACAACAGGTTCTTAGCTGAAGTCACAAGAAGAGTAGTCCCAATGAAACAAGTTTTTCAAGTTAAAAGAAATCTTTTAAAATGAAATCATATACATTCACATATTATGAAGAAATTGGCAAAAGCTTTTATTTGGAACACTTTGCTATATGTGGCAGTGAGTATTTGACTCTAGAGAAGATAGAGAGGACCAACCTGGAATGGTTGAAATGTGGGTATGGAGAACAATGCTAAAAAATAGTTGGATGAAGAGAAAAATTAATGTTGACGTGCAGAAAGAGGCAAATGAAGAGAGGCTACTGTTAATTTGTTTCAAAAAATAAATTTATGGGTCTCTTTTGAAACTTAAAAATCTGATTGAAAGGAAAAGTTGGGAAAGAAGGAAAGGGGGAGACCAAGAAAAAATATATCCATGAAATCCAGACAAGGATGGCCACTGCCAACTCAACAGAGTGGAAAAAGAAAGGAGCTCTTCTGGATGAAAAGGAAAGGCCTTTAGATAGTGGATGAGTAGATCCATTCTTTCTGGTGGAAACATTGATTTTTTCGAGTCTTGTGTAATTTGAATATTTTTTTACTTGAAGCCATTTCAATAGTGTTTATTGGACATGAACAATGGACATATTAAAAACAATTATGTTTTTTCACAGATTTCAGTATTCTGAAAATATTTTTCTTCTTAAGCATTTTCCCATTATTCCAGGGCAGCATTGCTAATGGTTTAGTTCAAATATTTACAGCTTCATGCCCTTTCTGATGCAAGTCATTCAGGAAAATTTGGTTTTACGCAAACACAATATTCATCTCGTATGCCGGATTCAAAACCTTTAAGTTAGCTCACAAGCTCGCTACCCACATGGCTAATATGGCAGGCTGTATTCTGAATATATTACATGCATTAATTTAACTTTTAACTCCTAGCAGAGATTTAAATAAAAGTATACTGAGTGTATCTATAATTTAATTTTTTTAGTTGTTAGAATTTAATTACTCTTTTCACAAATTTTAATTCAGGGATTCTGCAAGAACATAATTATCTTATGGCTACTGGACTCATATATTCTACTAAATATATGAAGTATTTATTGTAAAGGGTAGAAGGGCAGAGGAAAAGAGTAAAAATATAAGGATCATGAAACTTGAAAAACTTAATAACTAGTTATTTATAGAATCACTAATCTTCAAGAGTTATTTGAAGCAGCCTTTTGTAATCCCTCTGTAAAATCCATTCAGGAAGATCATGTCCTTTTATTAAGTACGACAATTTCTCAGGCAAAATTTTGTGGAAGTCCATCATACTGAAGGAAAATGAGCTAAATCTGCAGTTACCACATGAATTTTTATTTAACATAACCATGGTTTCGTAGATGGGATACACCAACAACACCTGATAATGCAGCCCTGCTATGAAACCATGTTAAATTCATGTGAAAAATGCAGAGTTAGTTCATTTACCCACTTTACTAAGAGTTTATCATTTTGAAATAAAAGTCATTTAACATTAATTTTTTATCTTTTGTACCCTCCAATACAAAAATGGTCTTTCATCAAAACAGTAAGCTCCTAAAAAATAGTCTAATAAAACTAAATCTAGGATGTAAGTGCCTCTTAATACTCCTATCATAACACTGCTTCCATACCTTCCACACTGCCAAACTATTCACACTTACATACAAAGGTAATTTTTAAAAGCCATTTATAATCAAATTCCTCCTTGTGATTCCTCTTAGATTATTTTCCAGCAAAAGCAAAAAAATCTAAGGAAAGAGTGGAAGAACAAATTTCAAGGAAGCATTTATTTATGATCACAAAAAAGTGACTAAGATTTGTGCATTTAAAAGGAAATAAATGATGAAAACTTGCTCCAAATCCTATGATCTACATAAGAATGTAATGCCCACCCCATCATACATTTTTAGGATGACACATTTTCTCAGCTGCCTGCTTCGAGTTCTCTCAGGTGATACAAAAATAGCTATAGGAAAAGAAAACATCCCTCTCTGGAAATGTGTGCGGGGATCACCTTCTCTAACAAGGAGATGTTATGTGGTAAATCTATTCATGGACAGTATCAACCAACACAGGAGTAACAAAAATTTTAATCTCGATCAACTTCATATTAGTAAAAGAAAAAGTGATCTTGTGGAAATTTCAAATGTCAAAAATCATCTGGGTATCAAGGTATAAGGGTGAAAAAGAAAATTTTATAAACGTAATATATTATGCATTTGAACAGGAAGAAAAAATGCACAGGTTTGCTCAGTGCTGTCGATACAATAAACACCCACGCTGACAGTTGAATTCATTCAACCTAATTTGGTGTTCTTAATAAACAGCCAGGCCAAACATCAATGAGAGCAACATCAATAAAATCTGAATCATCTGTATTATTAGGCTAAAAACAAATTTGAGAGAAGACTATATTTCTCATACAACATGGCTTTGCATATCGCAAAGCACTCCCCTCAAATTTGGCAGTTCATATAGCATGTTTGAGGAATGGATTGGCTTGTTCATAAATGCTTTAAAACATGTGTAAAATTAAACTCCAAATATTAAATAATGTCAAAAACTTCAGATAAAAATTCAAGATAAAATATTTAGTAAAAAGTAGAGTTCTTTAAGCATTAAGTAAAAGCTAAAATTTTGTTAGAGGTGAATTTGGAATGTGAAACACATTCCAAACTATGTCAACTAACTGCCTCATGCAGGGGCTTTCATATAAATTGGCAGTTAAACATAATGTCCTCAATAATTGTCATGGTTAAGTAATGTCAGATTGTCCATAATAACTTTGCAATATTAATTCACCATTTGACAAAAGCACCATAAATACATTAAAATCCACAGCACCACGATCCAACAAACAAATTTTAGCATCAAAACGCACCATAAGACCTAAAAATTAAGTTCCGATGCTATGGGAGAAAATCAATCCCATGGGTACATCTGGAAGTATGATGGGTACATTTGAGGACAACTTCCCCTCACTCATGAATCACTCCAGCACACAATGACAAATGATGGGATGACATTGAAGAGTTCAGTGTGGTACAAAAGACTTCCCATTATTGTGGTGTGGCTCAAGTTATATTCATCTCTGCCAAACATCAGAGAACATGCAAATGGTAACGGTGTACAACAGCTCTGTGATAGAGTTCTGTATGGGAATTTACAGTCAATCTCAATGTTGAGCATGCACATAAGCTACCAAAAGCAATGGCAGTTGAATAAGAATTATTTAGTTAAGGTATTTTTATGGCTCCCACTGGTATTATTTTTGACTTTAGCAACAAGTCTATCAGTTTCCTGCATATATCTTGTCGAAATGACAAACAGAATTACTGACAATATGCATAGAGTTGCTAAACTGCAGTGGGAGCCCTTAATTGTCAGTGCCACTTAGCTTTCTGTGCAAATATGTCAGCTCGTAGATTCTGAGCAAAACAGATCCCAAGTATCTGAAAAAGAATTATAAAAATCTATTAATTTCAAAATGATATTTATTAAAGATTTAATTATAGACTATTTTCACAATACGTCATCATGCTATAAACTCATTACTTCCTAGGCCCATTTCGAGGTGCATTAAAGTTGTAAGGCCTCCATTTTTTTTTCGTCGCCAGTTGAAGGAGATATGTGACGGGGGAGTCATGGATCCGTGACTCCATCACCATATGTCTCCTTCAACTGGCGATGAATTTCAATCGGTGTCACACCATGAATGATTACACACTGGTCATGTAATGAAAACGTCGCAATTTAAAGTATCGAAAAGAGTTTTCATTCTCACAGCTGCCGCTAGAGGTTCTGTCTGTCGTACAGTGCTGCCATCTCTCTCACATATTGACGAAGAGTGCCTGCTCATTTTAAAACAAACCACATGTTTCTATCTGTTTCCAGTCTGGAGATAAAAATTGGAGGCCTTACAACTTTAATGTGCCTCATATTTTACCATCATTTATTCCTTCCCACAAAAATACCAAAAGGATAAATACCATGAGTCTTGGCATGCCTTCATTCAACATTAACATAGTTGTCTTTGTGCTAGTGGACATTAATATGAAGCACTACAATAACATCACTTACATACTATAAAAATAAGAAAATATGTGTTTATGTGTATACATGTAGGCATTAAAAAACCTGACCATCAATAATCTGGTTTCTTCAATTTTCCAGCATGGATTCTGAAATGCATTTTGAAATTTACAACATTTGGCACACCACTTTTATGGAGGCAGTTTTTGTTTCGGTTACACTGTAGTAGATCATCTGTTGTCCAGGTTTGCCAAATAATGCCTCTAGTTTTATCGTTATATTGTTTATTCATGACAACTAATTATGTAGTCAAATATTGGTCTTTGGGTGTTTCTTTGTAGAAACAAAGAACAGTATTTATAACCATTGAAACTTCAGCATTGTCTAAAATATTGTCAACTAAAAAAATGTCAACCTGAATATTCTAATTTTCATTTTATAAATTTACAGTGAAACGTGATACACCATGAGACCTCCCACTTTCACACCCATAAACACGCCATCTCGATAGTCACTTCCGACACCATGTCAACTAAAAAACTGTTGTTTCATTGTATGCAATATGTACAAAGGCAGGTCAATCGTGGTGTGACACTGGTGTGGACATAGAAATTCTAAATTAAATGACAATCTACTAATAGGTACTCAAGCATACAGAATCTTGTCATATTGGTCTACTACGAGGTGCATTCAAGTTATAAGGCCTCCGATTTTTTTCTAATTAATTATTCAGCTTAAAAACAATGAAACTTGTGTAACTTCTTGATATAATCTCCCTGTAGCCATACACATTTTTCGCAATGTCCATGCCATGATTCTATGGCTGCGATGAAGGCTTCTTTAGGAGTCTGTTTTGAACACTGGAAAATCGCTGTGATGCTGTCGGTGTGTGAGTTCGAAATTGTTTTGGTTCGTTGTCACATGATGTTCAGTCTTCATTAAACTGTTCTAACCATGAACTTACTTTCAACACATCCATGACTCCATCACCACATGTCTCCTTCAACTGGCAATGAATTTCAATCGGTGTCACACCACGAATGATTACACGCTGGTCATGTAACGAAAACATCGCCATTTAGGTATCAAAAACAGGTCTCATTCTTGCGGCTGCCACTAGAGGTTCTGTCTTTTGTACAGTGCTGCCATCTCTGTCACACATTGACAAAGAACACCCGCTAATTTTTAAAAAAACCCATGTTTCTGTTTCCAGACCGGAGAAAAAAAATTGGAGGTCTTACAACTTTAATGCACCTCCTAAACTAGTTGTTGCAAGAAGTTGAGGAACTTTACTTTCAAATGCTACTATAAGGGTAATACCAGTGATTTTTGTATGTAAATTTCTATATATGTTACCACTTGGCAAAATGCTGGCTTGTAACTTGTACATAAATATATTATACATCTGGAAAAATCCTATTGACTTTAATGAACAATTTATATTACAGTTTCCTAATTTTATCCTATCAGCATTGGAATTTTTTTGCAAATGTTCCTTTTCATATCAAAAAGCAAATCAGCATATTATGTGCAAGACTGTGGTGTTTACTGTCCCACACACTTGATTTTGGATTAATACTTTATTAAAATATTATCCACCTATGCTGAACATTTTTCTAGCCTTATGACTTACAAAATTCATTCTACATACAGTCAGTCATCAACTTATAACCTACTGTATTGTTTGACTTATGACTGAGCATTTGGCACTCACGTAAATGGTGTTGCCCATACGGATAACATGATTTTTATTTTTTTGTAAATGTATTTTTAATACTTGATAAACACTGTCTAAAGAAAGACAATAAAAAAGTTCTTGAAATATGTACTTAGAAATAGTTGAATATTTATACAGTATGCTGAGAAACTATAAATCCACTTAAAATCTTTGAACACCTGCCATA
Source organism: Rhinocypha anisoptera (assembly GCA_011762765.2). Taxonomy (NCBI): domain Eukaryota; kingdom Metazoa; phylum Arthropoda; class Insecta; order Odonata; family Chlorocyphidae; genus Rhinocypha; species Rhinocypha anisoptera. Next base: position 3,292,558 of record WURS02000010.1, on the reverse strand, counting down.
CTGGAGCAAGATGGAGTAAGTATTTATATAGAAATATAATAAAATATTATTAATATCAGACACATCCAAATCATCTTAACACAAGACTAATGGAACCAAACACGTTTATAACTTGACAACTGACTGTATCTTCACCTAAATCAAAATGCTCCAATATATGTAGATTAACTACCTAATAGAGTGCTCCCATAGGAAGACTAGAATATCTAAACAGGAACATAGTTAACAAAGAATGTTGACCAATCAACAGGGGTGTATAATATTGGAATGTAAAGGACAAATATTTACCTAAAAAGATTAATTTTGCAATCTTAGGAATAAGGTTACCTTATTCCCAAGATTATGGATTGTTTCTACAATATCTCACCTGACTATACCGTTTATTAATTTTGCAACTTACCTAAGAGGCTCAAAGACCCAGTGCTTGGAAAGATTGGCCACAGAGTATCCACCCAACCATTCAGAATCTAATTTCTTCAGACCAGCAACGAAATACAGAATGAAAAACTGGAATCTTAAAATAGTGTAATTCCACAAAGGTACATGAGCATTTCTAGTAATCCGGTTTCTAGCCCCATCCAAAGACCTTAAGATTACAAAGATAATAAAAAAGTTATAAAATAAGATAACCTCAACTTCAAATATATGATAACCTCAACTTACATATCTTATCTTACATACTAATCAGAAGACAAAAATTCATAATCTATTCTTTGACATACATAATGATTCAAAATTACCAGAAATGATGTGCATGAGATCCAAGCAGCAGGATAGACACAAGACCATAAAGATATGAATGGTTATTCCACACAGACTTATCCAAGAGAAGGATATACCAATATGGAAGTACAAATGCTAAGCAACTCAAACGAAACCTGAGTCCAAGCATTATACCAAAGGCACCTAGAAAAAAAGTAATGAACAAATGATGTACTTTTGGTGTATATAATGTGAATATACATCATAATATATATACACAGAATTTTTAAAAATTACAAGTCTTTGTAGTTATCAGAAAACGTTACAGGAGTAATTTCTTTGCATATAAAATCCAATGGATGACAAAAAATGAAATTGATTAGGAAAACAAAAATAATTCCATATGTGAGTTTCCTGATTATGTAAAAGTCAATTACTCTAATTAGAGATGTGCAGGAATAAAGTCTCATTCTAGGCTATCTACAAAGCATAAAATAGTTTGAAAAACTCACTAAAGATCCCATTGAAAGTATGATGGAAGTACTGATTAAAGCCAGGTACATAACAAGCTAATATCAGGTTCCCTCACTATAAAAGCCAATTTAATATTAACTTATTATTAGATGCATTAGTTTGAGTATCAAATCCCAACAAGGAAGGTAAATTTATTTTCATCTTGCGTATATCCTTTGAGTTTGCTATGCTGTGAAACAAATATGTGCAAAAAGGTCTATTTGTAGCATGTGTCAATTGATGTGTTCGTGTGACTGCCATTTTAGTGTAGATCAATGTAATAATTTGTAAAAAAAAAACATTGTGAAAGAATATCTGGCACAGCCAACTGAGTATAAGTAAAATTTTGTCAAGATTCATTCATTAGTACTTTAATCCGAAGATTGGTTGACCTCAGCCCTTCATCCTTTCCTAACTAGTGCTCTCTAGCCACATCAAGATCTATATTATATATATGTAATCACATTTATGTTAAATATAATGTATTTAATACAATTCCAAATTTCAGAACAATTTTTAGTATTGGTAGTGGACAATAGATGTGACAAAGTAAATAAGTAATTCACTTTCCATTCCCTGAAATTTAATAGTTTTAAGGATAATAATGCAGGTGCTATGAACCAATCTTGTTATTCTTCAAATGGAAAAAGAACTTAGAAATTGTTGACGATCAGACTTACCTATCCACATGACTAGATAGACAAAACACATCCATTCAAGTGGAAGAGGTTTCAGGATGTCAAATAATGGAAATCGGCATTCGTTAGGATCTCCCCATTTCACGTCAGCATCGGATAATCCTCTTTCCTCAGGGATGTCCAATACCATCATCAAGCCTTAGTAAGTATAAATCGAATAAGATAATTATTTCGAGAAGAAATGCCATTATTCGAATAGTTAACTTCGCTCGTATTTCACGAACAAGGTAATAATATTACATAAAAATAGTAATAATAACCATAATAAGATACGAAATACCTACCAAACAAAGCTCTAATTACTCCCAAAGAAGCAGGGTCTGTAGGACGGAATAATAGTTTCACAAAGCTACTCCAATTAGTTAAATCTCTTATTTGAAATCCAATGATGTTTTCCACAGACCCCTGACATATTTCTGGCCCTATTTTTGTTTTCGATACGTTCCTCTTAGTTTTCCCTTTCGAAATTGAATGTTCCTTTTCGCCTTCGCTTTTCATTGCTCGGTGTCGAAGCATTTTTACGCCTTAAATAAGTAGGCACTGCTTACACCAGCAAATACCAAGGGCATCTAAGCTAACATCCCCATACTCCCTTGCCTTTTTCGAATTAACATAGTCTGTGTACGCGTGAAACGTGTCCAACTGAACTTCCCCCTGCTCCGTTGCCATAGTAACGGACCAAATGGCTGCCAAAGTTGCCAAAATTCTTCCGTTGGCTGCGTTGCCAAGTGTGGCTCTTGTTCCCATTTGCCTGAGAGAAAACAAATATCCTTATAAGACAACATGTACGAAAAATAGATCAAAATAAATTGTATGAGTGCCTCCAGCAGGGTATCATAAAAAATTTTGGTCCATTAAACAATCTGGGTGTTTTCTAATTGCCAGATAAAACTGCGGTTCTCAAATTCTTTTGACTGAACAAGTACTCTTGTTATTTTAGTATGTCATACCTAATTTAACACTTGTAAACCCTTGCATTAGTGTTTTCATAGGCTTTTATTAAGAAACCACAGCAAACAAAAAATTCAAGTAAGCTCTCGTTTGGCTTTGTATCCATATGTTATAAATAAACTCGAAGTTCGTTTCCCTCAAAGAAAAGAACCTAACTATTCCCGTATAGGAGCCTCTTGAAAAAAACGATTTCTAAGAGTTAGTTCCTCTGATACACTCTAAAAACCCATAAAATGGACGAATACATGCCCGGACTCGTAAGTAGAACCATTTAAATAGGAACATTTCCAATTGATATGAAGCTTTTTCTCACCATAAGAAATAACTAGGCTGAGATTCGCACGTGTAGTTTATAGGCAGTGAATGAGTCTCAGGGGACACTGCCTTTGGGGACTATTAATAGTAATGCCATCCATGTATTTCACCTTTACGTCTCTTTATCCTAGTACATTCACATTTTTGTAATTGTTGACAAAAATGAATGTTTAAATGGCTTTGAACTGAATTATTAATTAACAAGCATGGATACGGAATTCCATATCCATGCAATTCGATCGTGCCTTTAGTTTATTCATTCCTCCCGGACTTGAAATAAGTTCTGCGATGTTCTTTTTGCAAATGCTTTAATCAGAAAACGCTACAACTATAATAAAAATCTCACCTTGATGACAACTATGAACTTCCCAAATTTTTGGATATTCATTTTGATAAAGTGACCCCCATACTTTTACCTCCTGCAAACATTTTTGCAACTACTGCTCCACAGAACTGGAGCTTCTCTCTTTGTGTTCTTATACATACCCAGAATGCCATTCCTTAGAACAGATTTATGATAATTTTGTATTTATTGATCTTAAGCAATAGGAATTGGTCACAAAACTTACAACCAGAAGATGAGAATGAATTCCATAATGGAACCAAATTACTCATGCTGAAGCTGCAAATACATGTTGTAAATCCCAATAAGCATCAACTACTTTCAGTAATGTATTCATTCCCCCACCCATTGTTAGAATTTCATGATGATTCCTACTGTTACCTATTTGCATATTTTAATCCTGGAATAAACATGGTTGTCTTTACTCTTCCCTATTGAAAATGCCCCATTGTTCCCTGACCCAATCCCTGGGGGGAAATAGATTCCCCATGAGAAACCAGTTAGTATTAGGTGTTAAGGGTGCGTCAACAGCAAAGGTTATTTTGCACCATCAGGGAACCAGATTCCCTGCAGGTAAACTATATGGAATCTGATTCCCCACAGGCAACTATAGGGATTTAATAGTGAATCAACAATGATTATAATGTAGATGTCCATTTAGTACTTGCTGTGACTAATTTTACTTACTGGAAAGTTTCCCTGGAGGGAAAATCCTTATTGGTAATTTTCCTAGTAGGGATTTATGACAGGTTGATTAAATTCTTGTTTTAAAAATATTTAAGTTTTTTCAAATGAATTTATTAGTAACACTGATGTTGAATCTCACAGATAAATATAACCATTGGAAAAATTTACTTCTATTTTTAGTTTTGACAATATTTTCTGTGACAAATAATTCTATAGAAATATTCCAGATTGGTTGCTGATGTCTTCAGCATAAATAATTAATTACATCCGAAAATGATTTTCTTATATTTTCCCAAAGTGATAATAAATAGGTGAAATATATGGATGCAGGATCAATATATTATTTTTTTATTATTATGGGGTAGTTTTACGGACGGAGATAGGTTTTGATAGACCTTAGACCATTTATTTTGACTTTTATAAATAGCATATGCTAACAGATGAAGAACACTGGGTATCTTTTCATCAACATCAGGTACCTTATGACAATGCCTATGCATCAAAACTAGTTGTACCATAAATAGAGTTGTGGAAAGAATCACAGTGTTCTTCATTTGTCAAGATGAATTTCCTCTTAGTCAAGACTGAGGCAATTGAGCATATGCTAACCCTTCTTCAACTATACATAGTTTCAACTTACCAGTATTCCAAAAATGATTCTTATTCTTTGCTGAAAGAGTTATTCTTATTACTTTGCCCAACTTAACATTCTAGTTTCTATCACTTCAAAACTCCACCATCACTTACTCTCTCCTCTATTGTTTTGTACTGCCCTTTTGGTGTTTCCCTGAAATGTCCCTGCCCCCACTGTACATAACAGCTATTCATTCGTTCTACAATTGTCCATTTTTATGTTCACATGTCTTTTTCTATTTAACAAAAAATACAATTTATACGTTTAAACAAATAAGAAAAACATCTCACTTATCAACATGTGGTCCTATTACTATTTAACACATTTATCACGAATGACACCAATTGGCATTATCCTTGTCCTACTCCAGGTGTAGGGTGACACTGATCGGTATTTGAACAATAAAAAAAGCTGCTGCTCTGTGGGGAAATTTGATATGTTATTAGATTCAAATGTTGATAAGCTTCCTCATGAAGTCTAAATTGTAGGGGAAATCACTTTATTAAATCCAACTCCAAGGCTAGGTGCAGCTTAATTTATTTTCTCTGTGAAACAATTTCTTCATCCATAAAATAGTAATAATAATAATAATATTTTATTTGTCCGGCGATCAAGTTGTTACAACAGTTACATTTGATATAGGACACGTCAAT
>WURS02000010.1:3256534-3268314 GCA_011762765.2 Rhinocypha anisoptera | reverse complement strand
CGATCGCGAAAGCAGTGGCGTTCGAGATCGCCGCGGAATTTGAAAGTGGACTGAGAACATTTCCGGTCGACGAGGAAATAAAATTACTTGTTATCTCAACGATATACCCCGATTTTATTATTAGCGAAAATATTTATTGTTGCATCCTCAGAATTGCATGCAACGGAAGCAAATGATACAGTCAAATTACTTCTACTTTTATGCATTTCCCTGCAAATCGCCGCAAGGCCAAGTGGCAGGGGGTAATCCACCACCTTACCAGCACTACCACATGCGACTGTTGAAAAATTATTCACACAGAAGGAAACTATTTGCATGCAAAATATTCATATCACGTGGAAACAATGTCAACTTGCATATGATGGACATGCATGCAAAATAACTACTAAATATATACACTACCTTTCCTAATTTCCATTTTTATTTTGATCTCTAATCTTACGAAGGAAAAATTACATTTTCAATCTATCCGTACTACAATATATCTCCCAGATTTTACGTCCGTGATATGATCTACTGTAATGTGTCGGGACACAATATATCTTTAACCTCTTCATTGAAGTAATATGCCTCAAATTTACACAATAAATTTAACCTGTATTTTTAACCTACGATCAATGAGTGGCTCCCAACCTAAATCTTCCAAAAACATCGTTACACTGTTATGTTGATCATGACAACGTTACTCGGAAACCCCGCGACCAGTTACATGCAGACACACCTAGTTCTAAAATTGTCGGAGGAGGTCACGGTGGCAACAAAAAATAATTTCAAGAATAATAAAAAGTTATCCGTGGTTCATTTCGTTAGACAAAATATAGATAAAATAATTTATTAATAAAATGAAGGAGCCAGTGGTTCTAATTATTTGACAGCAGACAACATAAAAGTCGGTGTCCACTTAGCCTCGAACCCCGTACCCTCCTCTCGCACACGTCCCACCCACCAGTCCCACTGACGCCACGAGACCGCATTCCAGTGACTGTCATCTTCATCTTTATTCAGCGAAGTTTGCCTGTGCAATTCGTGCTAATGTTTCACGTCCACTTTGAAAGGCAGCCGAGAAAATATTGAGCATTGTAGGGCAATTATAACGTGGCTAAACTTCATACTTCATGTCATACTTCACATAGGTAGCAAAGTATCAATGGTTCATTGAAATCTGTCGTGACCGTTGTTTGCTCATGGATAATTTTATAGAGGGTCCTTCAAAATCGGCAGTTGTGCCAGAAACCAACGATGATGTGCGTGAACTGAAAAAGAAAGATCGTCATTTGACATAAAAATACGCAAATATACAATCGTGGTTGCTCAAAAGCTGGTATAACATATTTCACGAATCTTGGATGTATGATAATTAAGCAGCAGTCGACTGTTTGGGCCTTCCAAGATGATTCGAACCCAACAAAAGTTTTTCGCGCAAGAAGCACTCCGAAGCAAATGGTCGCCTGTATTTTTGGAATAAATGGGCATGTGGCCACAGTGCCACTAGAGCCGGTCAATCCTGAACGGTATATACTCTTAATTGGCCACAAATCTTCGAAGAAATAAAATAAAACAACCAGCGACGCAGGACCATTCTCCATCATGGCAACGCGAGCTCAAATAACTGAATCTTTAATCGGTCAAAACATCTGATTGCTGGGTAATCTGCCATACGGTTCTGAATTGGCACCCAAAGGTTTCTCTCTATTAAGAATAAACTACGTGGTCATCAACTTTTGGCGCCAGAAGAAACGGTTGATGAGTTCAAAATGTATGTTTCGGAGATACCCCGATCGAAATAGTGTACAAAAATTGGTTCAAACGGATGCAAGAATGTATCGATCATCGTGGAGAATATTTTGAAAAACAATTTCAATGGCAAATGTGTTTGCACACATATATGTTATTCCGGGTACAAAAATAGGAACCTTCGTATCGCACAGAGGTAATCAAAACCGTATGCAACTTTGAGTGAGGGAGGTGAGGTCACAGTATGGCCGGCGGTTTGTTTATTCGCAAATCCAAAATAATGTTTTTTACATTCCTTAGTGTTAATCAAGTAGAGAACGTATGACCATAACATTTTTATTTATAGATTTTTGTGAAATACCTCGATGACGAAGTTGCAAATTCTTCATTATAAAGGATTGCATTAGGATATATTAACATGTTGTAAAAAAGTAGAAATGAGAAATTTATAGCTTTTTTGTGGATACATTAATATTTCGCCGTCCGTAATATTCTCATATGGCACGGAAGGAGAAGGAAAGTGCATATAGGAAGAGTACAAACTTAAGTACCAGTGAGAAATTAGGCCTTCGTATTAAGCAAAGAGGTTGAGGTTACGGTCAAAATAGCGTTCGAGGAGTGTTGCAAAGAAACAAACAGTAACATACGTATAGCTAAGGATAAACTCAGGAGATAAGCCAGGAAAGTTTGATGTCCCTACCTACAAATAAGGAACTGGAAGAAGGGGTGCAGGTGGTAGGATATGACAGTTACTATAATGGTATTATAAGTCAAAAGTGTTCTTCTTCCCATCTACAGACATTCTGCATTAAAATGCCACCCCCCCTCCCCTGAGAGGTTTCTAATTGCTGAGTTACGAGTATATTTTTACAGCACTTAGAGCATCTGAGGAGATTATTCTCCTGATAAGCATTTACGATAGAAGGGTATACCAGTAATATGGTTCCCCTTCAGGTAATATATTATATATACTATATCAGGTACAATTTTTTATACATTACTTCTAGGGCAATTAGTTCTCAGCCAGAGAATTTGCTTTACGCGGACAGATAATTTGCAAAGCAGGCATTGTTAACAAGCTCACTACATCTGAAACAGTTTGAGGGTTTAGATGTAAAACTGTTGAGAGAGCACGAAAGAAGTGATAACAGCACATCTTTGAACCATCTCAAACAAACACAGTTACTATATTAAAATATAATTAATATTAATAATTTCAAGAGAAAATTTGAAAGATTGCTTGAAAGAGGCCAATAATATTGGTGTCCACTGCTGATTCTAAAAGTTAGAGAAGAATGAGAAATAATATGAATAACATATGAAAATAATGAATTTTTATTCCAAAAATTCCCTCTTCACATATTTTGTCATGGTAGCCCTTTTGAACTTTCGCAGATTGTTGCAGGGAAAATGAAAACATTTGAAAATTAAGAATCCAGTAAGTATGAATTTTTCACATTTAGACTAGGATATTTAATCAAAGTGCTACTGCCCTTTACCCAACTTGTCTATTATGAAACAACATCTTTCAAAATATTCCAACTTGATGCCTCCAGCCTTTATCAACCATTTGGAAAATGTTTTAAACTTCGGCTTTGTCCGTAGATATTGAAAAAAAGGAGGAAAGAAATTCCAGCACATCAAGGCTTCCTCAATGAGTTTTGACTAAAAAAGAATAGGTCACCATATGTTGCCTAAAATTAGTTATTATGGTACTAATTTCCGAATTATTTCAATGCATTCACCCTTTCTTTGCAATTGCCGCGTGCGTACGACGGAATTTATCGGAACGAAAATGCATTCAGAATTTTACTAGTGTTATTGAATTAAAAACAATAATAATAACAAATATGTCCGATACTAAGTGTTCACAGTTATTGTGACAATTTATGCGACTCATACTTAAACTGAAGAAATTCCGAAACAATTCGCTGTATTCGGACGACGATGGTGTTTAATTTCTCACTTATTCATAATATGCTTAAAGCGTCAAAAGTTGAAGAAAAAACCGCAGTGCAATAATCAGTGGCTAATTTGTTTACTCGGGGGGCGACGGCGGGCCCTCAACGCACCCTCGATATACTCCACCAGTTGTCCCCCTAGGCATCCTTATGCAAATTACTTACATTCGACATCATGAGGAAAAAAGTGTAAATACAAAATTATTAATTCGCGAATACATGATAACGTAGAAGCCTTTTTTTCAGAACTTCGCAAATAAAGATGCAGAGTAATAGACGTTGAATTTACAACGACCGGAGCCTTTTGCTTCAGTGTTAGATACCAGATTATTTGGCCCAGCAGATAACCGCTGGGCACAGTCAAAAATTAGCTATAATGCCATAAATGTTCCCCTCCACGGAAATCTTTAGTAAAAGGCGAAAGATTTATTCGCTTGAAGGGAAACAAGGCTTAGCAAACTTGAAGAAATGAAATCAGGCCGTTAGAAGTACCGTTATATCACACAGCGCGAGATAAAGTAATATTAAGCTTTATCTTTTGTATATAATATTATTGAGTTTAAAGGAAGAAATTCAATAATATATAAACTCTGTCTTTCTAAATATAACTTTAACTTTTAAAATTAATCTTGAATTTTACTTGAAATAGCGAAAATATGGATGTAAAAGACGATTCTGCGACAGAAATTCTGTCATCCATCTTGCGGTAGGAGTTGTAACTCGCTTACGGGAGACCGCGGCGGCATATTCAAACGATGTTTTCAATGAAGAGGAGGGTCGATGTGGAGGATTGTCATCCATCTTGCGGCAGGAGTTGTAACTCGTTTACGGGAGACCGCGGCGGCATATTCAAACGATGTTTTCAATGAAGAGGAGGGTCGACGGGGAGGATTGGCTCAACTAAAGTATTTTTCTAATTTAAATCTTGTGAATAAATTTACGTTATTTATATTGTTTATTTACTTTGCTCGTTTAATGAATTACAATGTACCGACGATAAAATCTTCAAGTGGGAGAAAACGGCTGACTTTGACGTAGTTTTGTAGAACTTTTATTTTAGAGTTTGAATCATTCTACAAACAGTATAAGAATTTTTTTCCACATTTAACAACAGAATAATTAGTTTATAAATATATTTACACACTGTCGTACATTTGATGATCACTGAACCTGTATCATTCTCTATTTCTTGAATTAAAACTCACTGCTTACATTCTTGAATCTTCCACTCCGTGTTCTTATATAATGTTTACTGAGGTGTCAACGAGAAAGACTGAAGATATCACAATCCAACAACAATTGAATTGTGTCACCGAAATAGGCGGAACAATGGCTACCACTTTGGAGCCAATGGATGAGTAGTACATGCTGCTTCAAGAATCCGCATATCTGATTTTTAAAAAATTATCAATGACATGTGTAGTTTGTCTGTGGTTATTAACACTTTCGCGCCGAAGGACTGATATATCGGCCGTTATGAATCATCCCCGCAGTACAAACGACCTTTTTTTTCGGTTAAGCAGCGTTTACACGTAGCAGTCACTGCTGTAACAGTATACTGCTAAGGGCTACTCGTACTTGTGAACCCCAACTGCGATGCTGTCACTGATCGATTTTTACCTTGTTTGAGCAGAGTCGAACCTGGTTCGACCTATCACCCTAAGTAGGACGTCTTCTACTTTCCATCAGTTTTCGCAGTGCGCCTATCGCAAAAATTGCTAGCAGAAACATGACCGACACCGGTTGTTTTAAATGCTTCGCCTAATATTGGCTTCTATTTCTCGGGATCGAAGTGTGATGGAGAGGGAATTACAGTTAATATACCTATAATATTATTGCTATGATACTAAAAATTTTTTAAAGGTGTTGTTTGAAGTTTGGTCAGCGATAATCGGCTCTTCTGAACTTCTTTTTCACTCGTTATCTACTTTCAAAGAGTTAGTAAAAAAAATGTAGCAATATGAATGACAACAAAATTTTGTTATGAATAAAACATTAATTTTATTACTTTAGAATCATAAACGACTAATATGTAGTACCTATTATCCTTTTATTATTTTGTATAAATCTTGTATTTTCATCGTCTTAATACAGGCATTAGTCCGTAGAATAAAATATGTTATCATTCCTAAGCAATTCGTTTATTAATATCAACCGAAGTGCGTCCCTTCGCCTCTGATGTTTTACTATAGCCATAATGACGAATGTATTAGCGAAATATCACTTATGTTGGGACAAATTAGGCGGTTTGTTGATTTGTAAATATCTAGAATGCAGCGTGAAGTAACTTGAAAGCAACTTCGGTGCCTCTTGGGACACTAGCGGTCACTAGCAGTGTCGATACAAGCTTCGGATTCGACTGTGGTAGCAGTCCACTGCTAAGTGTAAACGCGGCTTAAAGCTTCTTCGAGTCGAGGGGAAACGGAATTGGGGAGTGGCGGCTGAGGGACGGGGGTGGAGAGCTGGGTGGGGCCCTCGAGGTTGGAGCGGTCATCGGGGAAGAACTCGAATCGCCTATCGCAAGGACGTAGCCTGGAATGTGTCCGCCCGGCCAGCTGCCGTCTGTCACGCCGCTGCACTCGAGGTAATTAATGAACAGACGGGATGTGAGCTGCAGAAACTTGGCTTTCCTTCGCCTCCAATTTGGTCCATGTTCAAGCAATTCCATCCCCCTCCCGGGAGCCCCATTTAATATTTCTTCAAAATTTGACGGCGATTTTGACCTTTGAAATCTCGGAAGTTCTCGTCACTGTCGAGGGAGCACAAAGTAGGCTGAAAAAATGCCGCCCAGTCGTTCAGGGGAAAGTGGGTTGTCCGCTAACCGGGAAAACCGTTGGGATTAAGAAAATTCACCTAAGGATCCGGGAAAAATCAATTTTCGATATATTTTAGGGTAAGAAGGAACGCATCCTTCCTTTCTGATCTGCGCCACCAAAACTTCGGGCGCCTAAGAGTGTACAATGAGAGCCATGTTTAACTTTAATGATGGGTCTGGTAGTTTTGTTTCGTGAACAGTTCTATGATTCATTTATGACTTCTAGAAATAAGTTATAGTTTTTGTAGAAATAGTGGTATTAGTAGTTGATAGAAGAGGCCGTTACTTTGTGGAAGTCTAACATGATGATAATAAAACCACTTTGCTTTCCACTAAAAAGAAATTTAAAGTGTGCTTTTCACCGTAGCACTTGAAAATGCTGCGGTGTTAGTAGCGAAACTAGTCGCAATGAATATATTTCTTTTTAGTGGAAAGCAAAGTGGTTTTATTATCATCAATTACTATATAACTAGAGCAATGAGTTAAATGTTAAATACGAATAAAGAATCCTCTTTTCATATTGCATTGCCTTAAGCTTTTCTTTGTAACTTATTTTCTTTATACTTTCCCCTTATTTCTGTATTTACATCCTCTTGCCTGAAAACAATGTTTCCATTAGTATTCCGTAATTCTCAATTACCAGTATATCACTTGGATACCATTTGAGTGTCTACAAAACTAACCTGCTTTCATCATATCTCTTATTAAAAAAACTATGAATGAACAACGGCTATAATGATCATTATTGTTAAATTATAATCATTTATCCTTTTAGGATTTCAAATCTGATCACTTCAAAGTTTTATGCAGATCCACAAACGTTGGTAACTCTCTCTGTACTCTTCACTCCAATAAGTATACGAGAAACATACTTATCTTGTCCCTTTGTGTATCCAAAAGCATAAATGAATATAAGAAAAACATTTTTTAGTCTCTTAGAGTTCAAATCGTCCAACTTACCTAGCTGGTTCTTGATGATCTGCTTTTGTTTCCATCATAGTAAATGAGTATGATATCATATATTCAATGAGATATATATAAATCACCATTTCATCCTTGATGAATCATGCACATCCTGAATAATAAGGCCATCCATTCAATTAAGTGGTGCTTTATGGTTTGGTCCTACATCAACTTTCCATTCACAAGTGATGTTGTACCATGTTGCTTTATCCTCCATTTTTATACACTTTCCTTGCCTTACAAAACTTAGCATTCCTTTCAAGCCTTTCTAAGTTCTTGAATTCTTATTCGTCAATTTCTTGAATTTAAACAGGCACCTGCTTCAAGTAAGTGTTATGGTCACTGCCCATGGTCATATTTTAACAATAAGATTTTCCTGGTAGCTTTGGGAAATCAATTGGCATGGTGATTTTTTCTGTTTAATATTTTAAGGCATTGACATATTTGCTGTTAATGAAATCAGTTTGATTTTCTCGTGCATATTCACTTGTCTGCATATGTTTAGTTTAGGAAGAGTTCCAAAAAAATGTCTTTCACAACTAAAATATAAAACTGCATCACCCTTTTGCCTCTCAATTCCTTAGTCCTCCTCTGATCATGCCAATTTTAATAGAATCATTAGATATTTTCTCCAAAATTTTATTTCTTACCAATATCTTTATGCGATTTTGATTAAGTAATGAAGTTTGTTGAGATACTGAAATGTTCATAATACCATTTATGTGAATCTTAATACATTCCCTGTACAGTAGAAACCTCTTCCCTCTCATTAAAGCACTTCCACAATACTAACTACTCTATTTGCCTTTGTAGTCACTGCTCCAGAAGTCTCCTTCAAGCATTCACCTCACTGATTCCAGAATTTTCTGGTAGATAACCCGCATGTTATCTATAGAAAAATGATAAAAATAAATACCATGATACACAAGGGAAAATCTCATTACATTGAATTTTATCCAAGCTACACGATTTCCATTTACTTTTGCAAACTGAATAACTTCTAGCTTAAACTGAGCCGTGTATGATTTGCGTGTTATCTATACATTTATCACTGTGAACACATTTTTGAAATGTGTTATCTAGTAGGGGCGTGTTATTTTCCATAAAATATGGTATATAATGTCATTGCAGTCATTTATACTTTTAGGCTCTTTAATCAACCATGACCCTAAAGTGATGTTACTCTCCTCAAGCTAAATGGTGTTGCAGTTGCATGGTCTAAGACAGCCCCCGTTTTGATAACATAATAGGACTAATTTACCCAAGATATTTCTATCACATCTTAGAATTTGATGCAAATAAAAATCTGATAAGTAATGGTTCTCCTTGAGATAATCATTCCCATTGAAATTCAGTGCAATAGTCATAGAAATGATTTATTCGATTTATACAGCAAATGTTACTAACTACTGTTACATGTGGTCCCCACCTCTCACGTGGAGGGATTCTGACCACCCTCCATGCTGATGGCAGCTTATTGTTTGGGGGAAGCCAAAGGTCAAGTCGGGAGACCTTTATCAGATTTTGGGTCATCTAAATGAAGGATATTTCTTTTGTAATATTATGCCACAGTACTTGGGAGAGTAAAAATTCTCTTGAGTACTCACAAATTTATTTTTTCAATCTCCCGTAAACAGCAAAAGGACAATTATGGTGGAGAGCATGACAATTTTTTCTGTAACAAGTATGAAACAGACAAACCCCTAGGTGGAAAATGAAAAATCCACCTAGCCAAGATTTGAACCTGGGAGCTCAGGACTGGCAGAAGAGGGCAATACCCCTCACCACCAAGGTCTGCAAACACCATTCATCAAGAAAACTCATCACAAGTAACATCTATATCAGAATTCTGATCTACCCTTAAATAACCAATATTTTTTTTAGCTTTTTGCAAGACCATTAGATGAAGACATTTTTGGTTTAGTACCAATTGGCATGGTTTTTCAGATCCTGTGTAGCCACTGCTCAAATAGTCCTGATAATAAAATGAAACTATGCTACTGGAGACGGTTTCGTCATATGCTATTGATTGATGAAAATAAAAAATTAAGATATTTCTCCAAACTCTTATGTGACATCAAAATGTAACAAAATTATCAAACTTCAACCTCATGTGAAAAAAACTTTATTTTTATAAAAGACACTATTCAGTATACTACTGAGTGAGTACATTGGGGAAGGTAGTGGTCAAAGCTGATCACAAAACATCCATTACTCTGCATTTTATGATAATGTATTCTCAAACAAATTGCTATACATGAGTATTAAAAAAAATATAAACACATACAAAATATGTTTACTTATATTAAAAATACCCAAATACTTACATGCACACATATCAAGCTTTATTGTCATTTTTCCATGCACTTGTAACCAATGCATGAAACATACCTTAATTATTCAAGTCAAATCTCTGACAATCATTTAAAACCAACAATATTTAGAAGTTTATAAAACATATTTAGAGTAGAACCTGCAGAAGAGGCTTTCATTGGACATTTCATAATTTGCACTTATAATGCATAAACAGAGAGTTATGAAACAACAATTTATATTCATTTCAGAACAGTTACACACAAGAATGTTTTCAATACACCACATTTTCATAAATGTTTACATCCAAGACAAAGTTTCTGATTCAACTGCAAAAGAATTATTTCCTAAGAAAACTTTAAACTCTACAGCATCCTGTAAAAATTGTTTCCCATATATTCTAATATCTTTATGGGCTCTACATTCAACATAACATTAACAATCATAATTTTAATGCCATGAGAGTGAACATGACTAATCTAAAATGAAGAAAGATGAATAAAAATGCAGAGACTTATTCTGCTACTGCGAAAATTGCCCTGCAGTTCTTGGGATCAGTTAGGATATTAATAGTCAAGAGTGAATTACAAGAGACTTTGCCTGACAACATACAACTCTTAATTTAATAAGCGTAAAATATTTCACACACAAACATAGAAATGCAAATATGTACAACCCTTATTTAGGAAATACAGTCATGAACAATTTACAACTGATTCAGCAATATCATAGATTCACCTCATCTACAGGTTCTACTGATTTTGGCTTCAACTCTTTCTTCAAGATTCTTCAACAAATGTCCAATATGTCTCAGCTGTACCTCTTTCTTTCCACTATCTCCTTACTTTCCCCTTCATTGGCTCCAATGCTATAGGAATTACATTCGCTGGCATATATTTCCTAAATGAGTAATTTCATACAATTAATCTCATTTTGTGAAAGGCACAATTAACTGCTTATCTCGTATTATAATAAAGTATGCATATATCATAGTCCTTATATCGTAATGCTTATATCAAATAACTATAAAAATCAGTATCAAGCTTAAACAAAAACATGATTGATTTAACACATTTGTTAAATTAGAAACTTTTTTGTGCAAATATGTGGTAGCTCTAAGTAAACTGGGCTCCTATAATAATAAATATGACAAAATGTTTTGACATTTGAAAAAGAGTGAAACAATAATTTTGAATAAAAAAGAACTCACGAGTATTCAGAATTTGGCACACCAACAACTAATATTTCACTGCCTTTCATATGCAACCTCCACATGCTTTTGTGGTATCCCCTAGGATCTAAATCCCAGATCTTAAAACACTGAAAAAGAGTAGGAAAAGCATATTAGCTCAAAATAACAAAAATAAAGCATACAAAATGCAAGTTTGGTGCATTTATTTTTTTCTTCAACTGTAAATTTTCTACAGTCAAGTATTATTAAAACATAGCTCTAATTAGTAAAGAAGCGAGAAGACAATTATGTATAGAATAAAGGGGTGAATTTTTTAAAGCAATTTTCATTAGAGTTTAATGTTGATATATGACATCATATATACAGGGTGTGGCACTTAAATCTGGACAAATTGAAATTATTTTTAAAATCAAATTTATTCACACAAACTATAAATAAAACAAAATTCTTTTACATATAAATTGTGGCACCAGTCAAGAGTAAAATTACTCAATACATATAACCTCCTTCAGCTGCAATGACCGCCTCCATCCTCGGCCTGAAGCGCTCGCACGCTCTCTTTAAAACAGCGTTGTCCTAACGCTGTGTTTAAAACAGCTCCAAACATAATAATCTAGAGGGATCAAATCCAGGCTATTCGGGGGCAAAAACTCCTTAGTCCAGAATATGTCCACGTTATCTGACAGACTGTGCACCGACTCGTGTGAGCTGGTGCACCGTCCTGGTGAAAGACATATTGCCTTCCTGAGGCCACAGTTACCATCCACGGTTTCACGACATCGTTCAAAACATGCAGATACAC
>WURS02000010.1:3219193-3231220 GCA_011762765.2 Rhinocypha anisoptera | reverse complement strand
TCAGAGTGTTTGTGTGCAAAATGGATATTAAAAGATCTTGCAAAACCAGGACCAGGAATGGCACTAAGAGAAGATATATGCTCATCTAGAATGTTAGCCTAAATTTAAATGCATAGTAAAATAGACAGTAGCCCTTGCATTTGTAACAATTCAATTCCCTAAATAGTCTTGTCTTCCTTACTCTCTAAAAAAATAAACGGCTACATACTACGCATTCTGAACCTTCCTTGTGATTGTTATACTGCTTTTTCTATGTCCTACAATGATATTTCGTCATTAATGAAAATAGATTATAGATAAATAGAATTCAGATTTTTTGTTTCTATCAACAACTAATATGTTTAAAGATGATTTATGTAATTTGATAGTGTATTTAATTTATTATTACCTATGGATTGTTAATTATCATGATAGCTGATTACATAAAAAAGTTAAAATGATATTATAAATTTGGAGATGTTCAGGAAAAAGGAATCTTAAAGGAAGTTTGAAGAACAAAATTAATAGCAGATTACCTAATGCTGAAATAGCAAAGAGAAACATCTATATCCTCTCATAGTTAGAAAAATAACTAAGTCTAAAAACCTAAAATGTGAAGTCTATCACCACATTCCCTTTCAAACAGAATAGATCAGTTATTTTTGATGAATAATAATACTAAGGTAGAAAGGGTTTGGTTTGGTAATAATAAGAAGAATGTGAAACAGTGCTGATAAACTGATTCCTGACTCATTTTGTCATTCACATGCTTGAAAAGTAATTTTTCGTAAAAGAGAAACAAATTTCTATTTAACATATAAAGTAAATTGAGAGCTACATCTGAAGAAGTGTCCAAAACAACTGCTGACCTCTCCCATGAAAAGAAGCCCTATGAGAAATAGGGGATTGTCGCAGAGTAAATTTCCAGTCGTGAACATCTCCATCGGGTAAGAAGCCAGCTACAGCCATTGCCTGTGCTTGTGCCAACTTGAGACCACCTGCAATTCGGCTGAAACTCCGAGAGGAGGAGGAGGTGGATCCTGGGGCCCTTGTGCCTCCCTGCCAACCAATGCAGCCGAGGCGGAAGGAGCCCCCAGCCTGAGGCATACGTCGAGGTGGAGGAGTTGGTGGGGTAAGTTCTGGACCATACTCATCCTGTGGGCTGCAAGGTGGATGCGGGTGGTG
Source organism: Rhinocypha anisoptera (assembly GCA_011762765.2). Lineage (NCBI taxonomy): Eukaryota > Metazoa > Arthropoda > Insecta > Odonata > Chlorocyphidae > Rhinocypha > Rhinocypha anisoptera. The sequence goes on along the minus strand of WURS02000010.1, from coordinate 3,230,056 downwards.
ATTAGTGGGCTACTACACTCCAAGAGATCATGCGTGTTATAATGTTTGGTGGTGAAACACGGAAAGAGACTTGGAGAGTGAGTTCACGGTTGTAGTTATAACCCTCATGCTTTTATTAGTTAGTGAGTTGAAAAATTTAAAGACTTGTTTCTTACCATAATTTGGGTGAAGAAACTGCCCATCAGATTTTCTGAAATTTACACAAAAGAAACTGAAGTAATATTTTAGATAAATTTAGATAAAAATTGCAAGAATCTCAAGTCGCAGTTAGAATGGCTTTTTTAGAAATTCTTTATTCATTCAAGAAGCTCTCCCAGTAATGTAACTTTTCTCATTTAATGAGGATCAGGTACAAGCTCATTATATAAGAGTGAATAATTTAGCAAGTGAAGTTCAATGTGCCTTACTTAAAAAAACAAGGAATAATCTGAGGAGAGGAAGAAAAAGGTGAAATGAAGACAAAAGGAATCCTACATAAAAATAAAAAAATCATTGCCATCAGCTATGACAATAAGTAAAGGGATAACTTACTCAATGATTTGATAGGGGCTGTAAGATTTCTCAGGATCTCCATTTGACACACGTAGAGGACGAAGTGGAATAGTTTCCTCTTCCTTAATGGCTGTAGGATCTTGCATGGATATCACACTAAATCATAAAGAAACAATCTTAACTCATGACTCAAACAAAAATGATAAATCATACCTTGGGATAAGATTACTTGATTAAGCTTATTTTATGTGGTTTCCTTTCATTAATAATTGCAACCCATGTTTTGAAGTAAATATTATGGCATATTTTGTATAAACCATAAAAAATGGAGAAATATCAGTGCTGCAATTTCCCACATGAAAAGAATAAGAAACCAAACCAAGGAATCACCAAGTGTGACATCCTTTCAAATCTAATGCAAAATATATTTCAGAAAACCATAATGAAATTTCTAGGCCACTGCAATTCACCTAATTTCTCTGGAACAGTAAAAAAGAAGAGTCCTCTAATTAACAGTTAATAACTTGCATCTACTTTGCAAAAATATCAAAAAAATTTACCTTCCAAGTTGAGGCACAATGGCATTTTTCAAATTCCCTAAGTGATTCAAGCCATCAACTACTTTTTGGGAGTTGTAAGGTAAGTAGTCAATGGAATTTGTTGGTGACACCTGGTATAATGAGAAAGAAACATTAATTAGACAAATATATATGTTTCAGATTTCACCTCTACTAACATACCCTCAGAAATGTAATATTTGTAGAGGTATATATTAAATTAATAATGGATTTATTGAAATATACCAATAGTAATATATTTATGGTACATTATACCTTTCATGGACTCTTTCCATTTCAGAAAAGTTGATGATGGAAAATATGAAACATCTAATCTGATGTTCAGGAAGTAAATGATCAGTTTTTGTAAATATATCTAACTGAGAGGATGACAATAGCTTATTTATATAAACCCTTGTATAATATGAACACTAGGGCTAAAACTTGGATAATAACTAAGTATGACTATAATTAAAAGACATCTAATTATCATAGTATTACAAAAGATGTTATTTGAATAGCATAATAAATTGTCTATGTCAGTATGATAATATACTTGAACTTAGAAGATAATTAAATCTTCATATTTGTAGAAAAAAGATAAATAATATTCTTTTGTATTAAGAAGAATATAAATTTGTACACTACAAACTATCACATAAGAAGAAGTAGATATGCAAAGAGTTATCAATAACAACATTGCTAAGTAAACTTCCTACAAATGTTAAAAGTAATGCTGCCAAGCAATAACAACTTTTATACCTACTGCATAAACAAACCTCTTTATCTAACTTTTGCTCCCTGGCAGTTAAAAAGGATTAAAAACTTCATTTTAGCTGATAGTGCATATGAAATTATGGCTAAAATTACTCATGCTTTTTCTAAAACTGTGATTAAACATCATCGGCTGATAAGCAAGCAGCAACAATAGTACACTCAATTAAGATTTTTTAAGAGTGATGATGTCACCTTTGAAATGAAAAAAATATAACTGGAAAAAGGGGTATCATAATCATAGCCAAGCATCATATACAGTTAAGGCATTAAGTTGGCATTCATACTTGGCATATATATGGAAAAAGCACATAATTTAAACTAATTCAATCAATTTTTCTCCTTGATAAGGTTCAAAAATCTTTTCCATACATCTCTAGAACATGACTTTACATATTTTGGTCACCATTACAATTTTCAAATTAAATATATTTGTATTAAATAAAAAGGACAAATAGCTATGGCTCTCTCAAATTAGAATCAAAAAAGGAATGTTGGTGTAGCAAGGGACAGAGATCAATACAGGAACAACATCATCATACAGGTGCGATATGACTTCAGCTGTCAGAGAACCTAAATGGACCTTTCTCCTCAATATATGGTATTTAGACATTATCATTGGATAGTAATTAAGGGAAAACTTGAGCAACAGCAAACAATGTACTATCTTCTATAGAGAAGTCAAAAAAGTTACTGTCACTGTAGACACCTCCATCTATTAAGAAATATCTTGCCTCTAAGATGTCCTATTATGGTGATACAATTGTACTTCACATACAGGGAAAATGAGAATTCATCAGCAAAATAAATATTCAAGGTAATCATTATGGATTCAAGTCAATGACTGTTTAGTGAAGATTATTTCTTCTACATGAGTATGTCTACAAGTCAAGGGAGTATTATAGATTTGGCAGAACAGGGATAAACCTGATAGTGAGAGTAGAATAATATTAATAAAAGGTACTATGCCACCTGTTTTAGTATTTTCTTCGAAATATCTTTTCTCACAGACAAAAGATAAGATGTATAAGAAACTCAAAGAATTCAAATTATTTTATAAAAATTAAGCTAGAGTATGCATTCTCTTAAAATTTCATGTAGTTCTACTCAGCTCTCCTTCTTAAATGCATCTAAAATGCATAAATATTGTAAATATTCAGTTATGTATGTAGAATTTTCTCAGTGAAAAGTTTGTTATTCTGTAGAAGATTATTTGTGATAATATTTGATCCAATTACTGTAATTGTTTACCTGTAACTTTCATGGACATTTGTTTGGTGTTATTTTTCTCCATTTTGTGAAGAATGACACTTCATATATTAAATTGTGATCAAAAGACAAATAAAATCATTAATATTTTGCATTCATAATTAACTTGAAAATTAAAAATTTGTTTTTCTACTGGATCTAAAAATAATTATCTACATAACTATTTTTTATTCAATCTCAGTGGTTAATTTAACAAATGAGATTATTACATATAATTTAGTCACTAAAATTTTAATATACATGGGAAGTAAAATGATTTCTTTAAGTAGTTCATTTTAATGCTTTCGTCTGTTTTCCTAATATCATTTTAAAAATTCAATGGAAGGAGAACAAAATAAAGTGGTAAAATCAAAATGGTGAAAATTTGCCACCAATTAGATACCTACAAATAGAGAAGGCTAATATCAGTTTATATTCAGTAGCAGTCCATATGGGCGGATGAAATTAACATAAGCATAATGCCTTTCACTCATTTATTCAATATCTAAGCAGGATTTTTAGATGTAGACTCCAATTACCCTGGTAGTCAAAATATCTGCAATGCTATTCTGATTTCCAAATGATATTTTTTGTGAATGAATGATAAAACTACAATGAAACAGCCACTAGTGTAAAATATCATAGGTAATCAACTGGTTTTGACCATGCTAATAAAAATATCAATTTAACTAGGGGAACTAATCATATGTATATTTATATCATTATGCAATGATCAAAATCTTCTACCATCTCCATTCATCTTACTTACTCGACCATTATATATGCTACTATAAATGTTTGAGAAAAATTAACGATACATATTCAGTAAATTTTTAAAAAAATCAGGGAAACAAGTTTTTCCCAAAAATTCAAACTTTAAATCTCACCAATCCCCCAATCAATTGGAGTGTGATACTGTCTTACAGTGAAAATTCTCAACTAGTCACATCAGCTGCCTTCAGCTGCCACCTCCAATAAATTTTAAGAGACCAAAAGTCCACATTTCCCTTCACAGCCTCATGTAAATAAAGAAGATAAGAAAATATATGGCCTCTCTTAATATGTACTTGGTAATATTAATACATAAATGGCATCTCTCGATTAACAAGTTTGTTACTACTCAAATTAATGTTACTTGAGAACCCCTTATTTAAAACAAGAAAATTTAATAAGGAATAAGAATTCAATGCACACTATAAAAACATTAAGCCCTTTTATACAACTGATCTCTTAATTTAAATGAATGTAATGATTTAATGATAAATATGTGAATGGATAAGATACGAGTATTACTGACATTACTTTTGGCCTAAATAAAATAGGAGATGTAATAATAGCCTAAATGCAATGTTAATTCCTGATGATTAAATTTAAAAAATGACCATTTAGACACATTTTGAAGATATCTTCCAAAACATGCACATCTACAAATTACATGACATACTGAGCAAAGGGAAAATAAACATATACCAGAAACATAGACTGTCTGGTTATTTTGAAGACCAACTACAATGGTTCCGTTTTTGAAACACGATGATGTGACTCTAATGAAATTGTAAAATTAATTGATGTAAATCAAAATAGCAGCTCCCAAGAATGTTCACATTAAGGTTATTTTCCTGGACAATTTTCAAATATTAAACACTAAAATTAGAATTTGGCTGAAACAGATTCTTGCATCAGCATCTATGGGAAAATTACTTGTACACAGAGGAAAAAGTAATTTTAAAATGCTAATCAATATATGGCCTTGCAAATTCAATTTTGCTTTATGGCAAAATTGAAAAGCCAATATTTGTGTCATTTGATTTTCAAATAACAGGCACACATATGTTACCCCATAATGATAAATAAACCTCACGAGTTATAGCTGAATATTTTGGTGGCAAAACTGCCTTCTCAAAACATATGAGTGAAAATGAATAGTTTTTTCTCACCAATGAATAGGTGAGTTAGTCACTAAAATCTTCATTTAATTTCTTATGAATCAACTGTCATACCTACAATCAATGCCTCACTGCATAAAATTCAGTAAGCCTTTACCATATATACTTTTTGATTAGAAGTATGTGTGTAGTTATGTAGCATACAATAAATTTTATAGCATTCTCATGTTCTTCATAAGAGAATATGCATTTCAGATGTCTTTAAATCAAAAGACATTATTTAGATCAAATCTTTATGGACAGATAATTATGAAGACAAAGTGTAGATTAATAATGGAATACATAAACAATAAAAATTAAATATATTGGAAAAAAATTATTTAAAAAAACTGTGAAGAATAGAGGTTGGAACAGCAAGGATTTAATCAATAGTTCTGTACATTTCGCAGAATGCTTTCTACCTACATGAGTGTGTTAAGCACAGGTAAATCAGTTTATTATTTCAGCGACACAAATTTTTATTCACATACTGAAAAAGAAGTTTTCGTCATATTTTCACATTTAAAAAAAACTTTAAAACAAGTTGTGACCATCAGTATGCTGGCTTTTATTTTTAGCAAATCAGTGTTTCCAGGCGTGGGGCTGCTAGACAAATCATTCCTGGTCAATCCCCATTTATTGTTAAAGCACAATGTAAAAAACTGGGAAAACAATCAATCCTATATTAGTTTAAGAAGGAACTATAGTTTTCGCATTGGTGAATATGATGAGATGAGGCATTACTCTTGTTTCTGTGCCACGAGGAACATTGTCTTGCAAGTATAAATACTTTTATTTTTATGCACTACGTCCAAACTTAAGGAATAACAGGAAAAGAAATATTGTGAAGATTCGAAAGGAAAGTATGTTTTTAACTAATTTAACTGTGCATTAACTATTAGCAATTTGTTTACCAAATTACATTCATTTCTAATTTTTTTGCTGAAATCTTTGAAACATTAATTCAAAAATCATATTCTTTTCACAACCTGTCGCCTCTTTAGCTTTCTCATGCACATAAATTTGTTTGTAACATTCTAGGCTTATATAGATCAAGTAATGTTATATTTTTACGGATGAAATGCAGATGGACTCTTGTTATAGCCTGAATAATATGCCCAAGTTCAATTTCCAGTAACAGCTAAAGACACCTTTCAGATACACCAAAGCTGAATGATTTAATGGAGACCTTCCTGGGAAACCAAAGGTGACACTGGTTCCCCAAACTTATTTATATATTTTTATAATATATTAATAATGGTTTAAAATTTACCAGTACTTCCTATCTTTAGTGTAAAACTCTCTTATGGCAATCAAATATAAATATAAAAATTAGGCTAAATATGATTACATCAAAGCATGGTGCAGAGAATAAATTATTTATTATACACACTTTCAATGGTGTCAACATTGATATAACAATACCATCCAATATTCGATGCAACCTTCTGATCATGGGAATTCACAAAGTAGACCACAAAATAGGTTCATTGAAATCGTTCCTTATCTACTGAAATAAGATGTGATGGTGTCAGTACTTAATGACAGTGAATAAATAATTTCATTTGAATATCTACAACAATGAAGAGAGAAATGAACCACATGTTCAAATTAAGAAAACAGCATCATGTAGCACAGCCTTAGTATCACTCAAAAAAAGGAGGAAAATATGAGATTGGACAAAGTGTGACAATGGGGAGTTGAAGAGATTGATGGAAGTGTGATGCAATTTAATATATAAAATTTTACATGATAAGCCTGAGAAGTAACTACGAACTAAATTACTTTCCTTCAGCATGCATAAGAATCACAAACTGCAAATGTGATAAGAATGTTTAAAAAAATCCAAAGAGTGTACTTGATATATTAAGCACATTAAACAGTAATTATGTAGCTAGGGATGAAGTTCTGCAGAATGACAAAGTTTTCAGAAAATAAGGTCAAACAAAGGGTAAAAATGTAATGTTGGCCACTAAGAGTCTGCTAAGTATATTAAAAGAAATTCACTGACAACTGACCTTTATTTCAAAAGTATTTTGTTAACTGTATTGGCTATAGAAGAAGAACAAATAAACAGGAAAGAATGATAGCTTTATCAAGAGACAAGGCCAGATTGTTCATACTACCCTGGTGTAGGTGCAACCATATCAGATTTAAGTACTTTAAATATCATTCTTATATGCCACTAAGTTCTCATTCTGAGAGCATGTTTTCACAACTTAAAATGATTCAATTTTTCTCAGGGCTGTATTAAGATCTTTACAAGCCCAATAGGCATTCTTGGGATACTCTATATCATGCATGTAAGTTTATATTAGATCCTTAAAAGAATCAGCACACCCTCCCTATGACATATAGCCATTCGACTCAGCAAACATCGTAATTACTATAATTTCATTTGAGATATTCAAATCCCCTTTCTATTCATAATTGTCCCTTCTTTACTCAACATTGTAATTTCTGTAGCAGTCTTCAGCAACCTATTAATTCCATAAACTTTCCATACCTTCTTGGATTTCTCCCAACAACAGCCACCCATCCCCTGGCATATCTCAAACCCCTTCTTTGATTCCTACTCTGTTCATTTCTATTTTTCAAATGTTCATTCAAGCATGCATTTTAAAGGAGTCCATTAAATCCTTTTGAAATTTACATAACACGTTATCAATGTTAAGTAGGCCAGAGAGTCCATACTCACACCCAGAGAATTGTTAGAATTAGTGATGGGTTGATTCCAAAATTTCAGCGATTCCGATACTGATTCACTCATTTTGATTTTGATGACATTGATCCCTAGGAGAATATCACTAAATCCCACACAACAAAACAAACAATTAAAAAGATATTACTTTGTAACATAATCATGTTATACAAGCAGTAATAATGTTTCTCTAAGTAATGCCATAAGAGGACATAAAGATCACCTGGGATCGCATCATCAGGTGCATAAAATCGAATTTTTCATAAAATCGGTGTATGTAATGTTATGATTCAACTGTAAAAGAGGACCCCACATATTTCCGAAGATAAATTTGGAAAAAGTCCTTGTATTATAATCGAATAAATATGGTAAGTTTGTGGTTAGAAGTATTACCAGAATCGGAATCAATTTTTCACCATTTGAAGTATTCGATTCTGATTCTTGGCCTAGAAACAAAGAATCGAGTAATCGAAGAATCAAGGTATCAAAGAATTGAGTCGACTCATCACTAGTTTTGGATCACTAGAATTTATAATGCCATTCCAAATTCTATTCTTATGATGTACTCTATTTATTATCTCCTCGTAAATCATTGAACAATTCTTTAAGTCAGATGAGGTGCTTTAACAATATTTTCATTCATATTGCCTAAACTCTTATTTAACTCCCCTTATTCCTCCCTCCTTGCCCTCTTTCTTTAATGATTCCTATGATCTCCTTTCCCAATTAAAGACCATTGAAATCTCCTCCACCACCAATTTACTAATAGCCGCCTCCAACGTCACCTCCCTCTACACCTCAATCCCCAACAGTGAAGCTTTGTCCTCCCTCTGACACTACCTTGCTCAGTACCCAACCACTCAACTACCCTCTACAGAATTCATATTAAATTGAACTAAATTCATGCTAAAAAAACTTTTTATCCTTCAGTAACTCTTTCTTTGTCCAAACTAAAGGCACTACAATGGGAGTGAGAATGGCATCTTTCGTCAAACTTTTCATGGGCCACCTTGAAAAGACCTTTTCCAAACAAAACCTTCAACCACTCCTCGGGATTCACTTTGTTGACGGCATCTCTCTACTTTGGACACATGGCCACTACTCCCTTCTCAACTTCATCTCAGACCTAACCCCTCTTCCTCCCTAAAGTTCACCTTGTCCATCTCCGACTCAAACATCACCTTAGTCGAAGTAGACATACAACTCAAAAATTATAATTTCATTACTTTTATGCATATTAAACTTTCTAATCACCAACAATATCTGCATTATAATAGTTGCCACCAACTCCATAATAAACACTATTTAAAACTACCTCTCCATTCATGTCTATCACACCTTCAATAAAACATACTCACTGAACAATTATCTGACACACCTGCACTCTGGGCATGCAGCTACCTAGAACCACTCCTCAATAGAAAAATTCTTTCTCCCTCACAATACTCAACGAAACCGAAAATCCTGAAACCTGAAACAGAACTCAATGTATGCACTACATACTTCCTGGGAATACATAGACTGAAGACATTTCTATAGAAACTCTGCCCTACATTATAGACAGTGTAGTAAACTCCTCTTTCCTGCCTCACCACCCCTAAATCACTTACAAATGGCCTGCCAACCTAAAGGAACTGTTCAAATCCACTAACTCATTGCCATGTTCCTACGTTACATCTCCTTGCCTCTGGTACTCCCCCTCTCTCCTCTCCCCACAACCATCCCTGATACAAAACATGTACACTCCACTGTTCCAACCTTCCCCTTCCACACCCCCTAATGGTCTTCCTACCTCACTCCCATGGAAATCATCTAAGTCAAAAATGTCATATATCAGCATTCCTGCAACCTCTGCCGAGCATAGGGGAGTGCACTAATTCTTTGGCTATAAGAATGAATAACCAACGCTTCTCTTCAAAATCTGCTCAGTCCTCTTCACCCTCAGTCCCCAACCACACTCCACCTCTCACGAACTTCCCTTTGACAACTGCTTTTCCCTCTTCATTTTGGAATCACTCTCTGACTCTGCATCCAGCATCAAGGTGAGAACCCACAATTTTTATATATCCTATCTTTCAGTGTATTTGAAAATCCCAGTCTTAATGCCTACCAATAGATCAGCATTCCCTTTTTTCTTCACTCCACCCCCAATTCCCACTCCTCTCCTCCTGAATCATCATTTTTTAAGTTGCTTTATTTCAAAATCAAAAAGTAGTCATAAATATGGATATTAAGTAATAAAAAATCCAAAAAAATTATCTTTGATGAATTCCAAGGAGCATGTAATTTATCTGCAAGGTACACATGTAAGTATGGTCTCAAAACCACAATGATACGATGCCCTCTATAGACCTTTTTTTAAATTTTAACAGATTAATAGTATTTTACACAATGTTTCTCCTATTGGTATAATAATATACATGGTATACAATTACAAATAAGAATGTAAGTAACAAAATATAATTTACAATGACTTCATTAACAGAATAATGTCATGAAAGTTTAATATTTGTAATTACTCTTCCAACTAATTGTAATAAAAATCATTCTGACGGTATACATTTATTCATCTCACCTTCCTTGCACCTTTACTTTGTAAAATTTTAATATTATTACCAAAAGGGCCACTGCAATAATCAACTCCTGTGATAACATATGTGACATTCAAGAGTTATTTGGTGAGTCATATTTAATACCAGGAAGCTAGAGGATAAACTTCTCACTCACAATGATTAGAACAAGACTAGAATTGCAAAAAAATAAATATTACAATAAATAACCCAAAACAGTGGATACATTTTCCCAGAAGCATTGGCATGGTCCACTAAATGATTCCATAGATAATTGTGTCATCACTAATAATAAGGATGCACTTCTCTGACAGTACAGTACCTGGTTTCTGACCAAGAACCTGGCCACCTCCCTAACCAGCAACGTTTTCTTGGTACTGCATGTATTTTCCATGTAGGCACTGAAATTTCTACTAGTGTAAAGGGTGGGTTGGGGTAAGGGTAAAGTGTATAGAGCATGGGATTGCTTGTGTGTCTCATCATGGACATAAAAAGTCCTTTCTTACTCTACCCAACTTCCATTTCAATCAAATTTGAAGTGCAAAAACAAGTGAAGAGAAGTGTCATAAGAGGGACAAGAGTTTTATTGGAAGTAA
>WURS02000010.1:3174185-3185947 GCA_011762765.2 Rhinocypha anisoptera | reverse complement strand
CTTTTTCTACATCCAGACTAAAAAAATGCTGACATCTTCAAAAGATTAAATTTTCACATCCTTTTTTTCAAATCCTTAAAAACAATGAAGATATTTCTACAACCCAAACTTTACAGTAATTATAAGTGACTAGGGAAGATTTTTGGTGTAGTTTCAAAGTACATATCACAAGGTATCTAGGTCAAATATTGAATGGTTGCAATATTTGAAAATCTTTAGCTGATAAGAGGTGCTTATTTTAATATAATACTGGACCTATATTTCTTTGTTACTTCTTGGGGAAACTCAGGTAAACACTAGTTTTCTGAAGATTGACATGACCACTTCTAGTTACTAACATCCAGGACAAGTGCATTTGCAAATTTGTTGTGTATTTTCCAGATTCCAAACTTTTATTTAATTGTTTTTATCCCATATTTTACAATGATGTAAACATCGTATGGCTTAACAAGTAATTATGGACATTTATCCAATGGCTACACGCATTCTGAGTACCAACTTGAAAATAAAAAATTCAAATGTTTATTTTACTGCTATACATTTTGATGAATAAAGAATTATTCAAAGAAAAATATCAGTTTATGACAACTGATTTCTAAAGACGGAGAGTTGGTTAAAGATGAAGATTATCTACTCATGAAGAAACTTACTGAGGGACAAATAATATTTCTTCATAAATCATCTTCATGTTATACTTTAAAACTAAATGCTTCAACACTCACAATCAATCTAAAAGATTCAAATCTGAGAATAATCAATGTCATCAACAACAGTATAATACCAATATATTTTTAATTTCCTGTACTTGTATAAATAAATGGTTATCAAGATAGTTCATCCAGAGGCACATTTATGTAAGATTTAAAAGAATCCTCAACAGACAGCATGAGGATATTACCAAACACTTTTTCAGGCTCAAAAATCTTGCTGATTAACAAACTGGGTCAAATTACATGCTGACATAAAAATATATTAAATACTTGATCACAACTCATTATTTTGAGTAACATTTACTTGTACCATAATTGGGACATGCACCAATTAAAGAGCAAGTAACATTAAGCGAGTAACCAGACTAGTATTATCAATATGAGATGTAGCTCATTCCAAGCAATATGAAGTGGTAAAAATGAAACACCACTGCCTACAGTTCCTATTGCTTTCATTGCTTAGTAAACAGTTTTGGCTAAAATTATAGGCAAAATGGATATAGGTAATAAAATGGAAAATATTTCGGACGTAAACATCATCTGCACTGAATCTGCACTGAGCATTCCTTGCATAACAAGAGCACTACAGATAGAGACCTGATTTTGGGACAAATTATCACATAAACATAATAGGCTGAGGTAAACAAAAATGTAAGCCACGTCTTCTAGATACCTATTGCACTAGGGAGGAAGAAGTTATTGTAAAGAAGCAAGTTTAATGCAATCTTATAGAGAATCTTAAATTAGAAATACAATCTCCAATAATAATTTATGTATTTTAAATGTTTCCATATCACAGACAGACATCAGTAATAAAAATTACATGATATACATATAACCCCAATTTAATCCTAGGTAAAATATTATAAAATTAATCATAGATAATTATAATATATTTCTATGAAATAAAATTGTTCCATGACACTTACATTGACTTCAGAGTAGACAATGTCAATGAAGCTCCCAAGGACAATAATAAAATCAAAAACATTCCAAGCATCACCAAAATAGTTCTGAAAAAATAAAAAAAGAGATTTTACAAAAAAATTAACCTTTTCATTACATAATGATTAAATGACTTATTGCAGTTACAATCGCTGACTTTTAAGGCCCACACATAACAACTAACAAAGAGTAACATTAAAAAAGAAAGCTAATTTGAGATAAGTATACAGAATTTGTAGAAAACCAAATATAGATCTAAAACCCCTTTAAAATACTTTCCATATGAAAATAAGGATTAAAGATAATATGTAAGCTTTTGATGTTGTTCAGGGCCAATATAAGAATCCCATGTCTAGTATGTGATCAGTTTATGAACAGCTCAGACTGCTAAAAAAATTCTATGCTAAATCATATTAGATAAATTAATTATCTCTCCCCATTCCCTCAGTAGGTCCAAGGTGCCTCCTTAAAACTTTTCCCTTCCTTCCTCTGCAACACTATAAATTTCCCCAATACATAAGTAAACTCTTACTAATAGGGAAGATCAGTCGTTAACTTTACTACCTGTTTATTCCTGCATTATCTCTCTCTAATCCCATCCTCTCTCCCAAATGCCTTATTGCCCTCATTCTCACATACTATTAACCGACTCATGACAAGCACTTCCCCATTGTGAATACTATCAACTCAACATCTTGAAATTTTACTATGATATTTTGAAGATAAAACTTTGCAAAGCGGACTTAATCTTTTATTGCATGATTTAATAGATTCTATCATCAATTTTACTTCTTGAAGCAGTTTCTAGGGGTTGAATTAGCACAAAGTAAAAATGGGGATTAATTCAGGGCAGAAAAAATAATTGGTAGGTTCTCTCATGGAAAAAATGAGCACTTTTGATCAAGGCTGGTGATCTTTCAAGTATCCAAAGGAAAAGGAGTGATTTATAAAACTTTTACTAGGAAAACTATAAGGCAAATAAATTATTGATTATTAGGATAATTTCAAATTTAAAATAATTAAATCTGACTTTTACAATCAATCCACTCATTTATAGTTTCCTTCTTTTTTAAAAAAATAAAATCATTTGTCTTCATAGGTGTGGACAAAGCTCAAAGAAAAAGAATTCACACCAGTATCACAGTGGTCCATTGCTTTTTCTAATAGAACAACCCCTTTGGAGGTTGAAGGGTACATAAAGATATCCCATATTCAGGTAAGGCTGTTCAGACAATACAGAAAGTTTTGAATCAAAGACATAGTCAAGAGCCAAATGCACTATGCACTAGATTGTTATCACCTCTCCATCTGATAATATATCTTTAAAAATTTGTAAAAAATTTAAATATTAAATAAATCAATATCTTTATCTCACAAGTAACTTCTTAAAGAGGACTTTATTATTACTACTAACACTTACCTTGAATCGGAATGCTGCTAACTTGAATACAAATTCCAAAGCAAATACAGCAGTAAATATCATATTTAAAACATCCAGAGCATCAGTATACAGTTGTGGCTGTCGATGAAATTTCATTGCTAATGTTATGGTATTTATCATGATGAGAATGAAAATTGTATATTCAAATGGCTGTGATGTAACAAACCACCAAACTTTGTACTGAATCCGATGTTTTGGAATGTATCGACGAATAGGCTTAGCTTTTAGAGCAAATTCAATACAATTACGCTGGAAATAAAATATGCCAATAAGTAAATATTCGAAAGAAATAATAAAACCTAGATTAATGAAAGAGCATTTGAGTAATTAAAAAAGATGTCACTTTGACTGTTACCTGATTCTTATCAAGTTCACAGTTTTTGTATTCCTGTTCTCCTTCATTTTGAAAGGTAACAATAACAAAACCTACAAATATGTTCACCATAAAGAATGCTATGATGATGATGTAAATTATATAAAAGGCAGCAACAATAGGTCTAAAATTGTGGATTGGTCCGTAATCTTCTGCATGGGAGTCAATAGAAACATAAAGTAGCCTGTAAAAAAATTAAAAGGAAAGATTATAATCAGCAGTAAAAAAATCAGAAATGGATTAATTTAGAAAGAATGAATACACAAATTGTATGATACACACATACAGCTTTCAGGGTACATTTTGCTAGGGGAAAAATACAACTATCCAGGGAAAAATTGTGGTTCATTTTTCTCTTGAACAACAAACATTAGAAAAACAAAAATTTTCTGAATGATCATAAAAAATTTGGAATTTATGATATTTAATTATCTTGTATTGAAATAAACAATTGTGAAAGTAAGGAAACAACTTGAAAGAGGAAGTAGAGAGCTAACCCTTAAATACCAACCTGGTGTCTTTCAAAAATGGATTCAAATTTTTTTTGGAATCAATTTTTTTCGGAAAAACTTTCATTTTCTCACTGCAAAATGCTTCATAGCTTCTCTTACCTGCCTTCCCCTTGGTACTCTCAGTATGTTCCCCTCAGTAAGTTCAAGACATGTCTAACTAGGTTAATAATGATGATAGAATTTTATTTTAAAATTCCATATGCAAAAGTGAATTACATGAAATTTATTTCTTTGTTCAAATTTGGGGATTTTGAAATTAAAATTTCCTTTTTGCCAAATTGTTGCATTTAAACAAAATTGACCATGTGCACATGCTGTGAGAAGATCTGTTAATGTGACTTAGGGAGAGGTTACCTCATCACGTATGTGGAGAAAAGGTCTAGCGCCCCACCCTGCTAGGAAGGGTCAAAGAGGGAAAAAATTTATAGTTTGAAAATTATTTGCATCAGTTTCTCCTGAAAATGAGCTCCATACAAGGTGTTAAAATTTCTTTCTGCACACTCAGGTGGTTGGATTGTATTCCAGCACAGTGAGCCAGAGTGAAAGGGTTAACATTTCAGTATTAAAATATCAGATACTGAAAAAACATATTTCTCACACTCATATGGTCATATACATGGGTGGAACAATGGTTTTTATTTCTGCCATCACTATTTTCTTAAAAGAATTAATAAAATTCAATCAACTGCTTCAAACTTGCTATTCATTATCAATGAACTTGATTAAAATTACATAGAGCAAAATCTAAGGTAAAATAAATATCACTTATATACAAAGAATGTGATTTCACTCACTTATACTTCTGTACACTGATACTGAAGTCAGCATTGAACAAAGTGACCAAAAATTTATTCTCTTTATCTAAGTCTCATTATTACAATTTTACTTTTATCTCTTATACTTTTATAGTTTTATAAAAAGCAAAATTTACTTTTAATTGCAATTTGTAATTTGATTTCTATTATCTGGTATATGCTTACCCCGGCCAACCTTCAAATGTGGAAACAGTGAAAAGGGTCAGCATTGCTTTTGCAACATCATCAAAATGAAAATCATTTTTTGACCAAGTCCTGTTTTTCACAGTTGGTCTATCAATGTCACCCTTCTCAAAGACTAAGTATGATCCTCTGTAAAATAATAACCAAAAGTTAATTAATTAAAACATTTAATTATATTAACAGTTAAAAGTAAAACTTCTATATTTTTACTTAACTAATAAGTATTTACACAAATATACGTGTAGCTCAAAGTATACCATGCCTTAAAATGAGCCTTCCCCAAAAAAATTATTAAATATACCCTTAGATCCATTTAAAATATCACATTAATCTCAGAAAGATTTTAGTAGAAATAAAATAGTCTGAAAGAAATTTAATAATGGATGTATGAAAAACATGGCTATTAAATAGTTGGCATGGCATGGTGTATTAAATAAATGACTTTTGACAAGGGTGTTTCTTGTAGTAGTATTTTCGTTTATAGGGTGCTTCGACGGCTATGGTCATTTTGCACCTCTTCAACTCATAGAAAAAACCCATCTGGACAAACACAACACCCATGCCCTGGGCAGGATTCGAACCTGCGACCATTGGGTTAGCCAGCAAGCACGCTTCCCACCAGGCTAACCTGATCGGTGCTTGTTTCTTGTATGGGCTTAAAAAGTGACAGATATTGTATTGTTCACAAGGAATTTTGTATTACATCCATAATTTATTTATTATACCCATTCATTTTAAAAGGGTTCATATGTCATCTTGTAGAAATAGGACAATTATAAGGTATTACATAATATCAATACTGAAGTAATATGTAGATAATTGGTTCCACTTAAGGGTTTTTATGAACTCCACAAAGAAATTGCTTCCATTTTTCCCACCAATTTTGTGTTCACACTGATTAATAGACAAAATTTATCTGTGAAATACCAAACCTCAATTTTCAATTTTAAGAAACTACAATAAAAAATTCTTAACTGTAAGGTTCTTTTGCCATCCCCTTTTGGACCCTTATTTTCACCACCAAGTAAATAACACTGGATTGGATACAGATTTTTTGTCAATTTGCATATTAAGACAGGAGAAAAACAATTGTTTAATTTTATAAAATAATTCATGGGAAGTAAATGTTTTCCTTACACATGTAGATACACCATTCACAAAAAAGTCTAGTCTTAGTACAAAAAGAACTTTAAGTATGTTATTCCTATTTATTTTATGAATAAAATTAAACAATAATCCCAATCAATGAAAGAAATAATTTGTAACTCAGAATTTATTTAACCGTTGACATACCTGCATTCTTCTTCAGTCATTTTTGAGGCATCAGTGCAGGAGAAGAACTTCCCCTGAAAATTGCAGAAAATAAATCAAAAGGCAATAATAACAAAGAATATGTAGAAGAAGCAATTTTAAGTGCTAGTGCAATGATTTCAAATACTTAAAAATCATATCAAATTCTGGCAAATTTGTGATCATTGTGCAGAGGCATGGGTTTCTAAAATACTGGTCAGTATCATATGAAATTATGCAAGTCTATTTACAATATAGTTTAATTAAAAGTTTCTTTTACAACATTCATACTCCTCTTAACTTTATGAGTTTCATAAACATCTTTGAATTCAATATGTAGGAATTTAACTAAAAATATGAGTATATAACATTCTTATAAATTATACTGATTGACTATAATTAGAAATTAATTAATGTCATATTGAGCCAGTGACTTATTCCAATACTTACACCTATTACAATAAAGTCACACTAAAAGTAAGTCAACCATATCAACTATAGGCATTATATCATCTCAAGTCAATGATGTTGACATGAATTTGCCCTCCGAATTTACTGCTAGCTTTATTAGACTTGAGTTACTTGTCAAGAACTGATGTGTAGTGCTTATTCTCTTAGTATAATCAATAAGAGAATTTTTTCACATAAGTTACACTTATGTCTAAAGCTATCTAGGGCAGGGTAACTTGTATTACAGCAATGTGAATGATTTCAATGTGTCCATGCTTTCTGAAATAGTTGAATCATTTTCCATTAATAGTTGTCAGGATCTACATCATGCATGCTCCACTGATAAATATACAGATTAAGTTCTACTCAAGTTCCAACATTGACAAAAGAGTAGGCTTTAATACCTTATTCATGTTAACTAACGGGGTATATAGATAAATGAAATGTAATGGTATACAAGATTCCAAGGAAAATATATATTAGTTAAAAGAAAATAAGAAAATGTTTATATGATATAGTAAATGAATTCCAGGCCAGAAAAATAAGATCCTTAAGTGATTTTTTTTGGTGTAAGGTATTATGACATATTAATATCCAACTAAAAATTACTTCCAATGATCTTTAAATATTGAACAACAGACAACAAATTGCAGCAACAAAATCACTGAAATATAATTTAGGTGAGAAAGACAAATTTAACAATTGTATGTAGTTTTGCAGGGAAAGAATTAAAATACTTGCAGTTTCTCATTCATTCAGTTTTATTATGACTGATTTCAATGTTTGTTCATAATTCCCAAAATGAGTTTTCTGCTAAAGTCATATTTTAACAGATAACTCAGTGCTTGCCCTACACACCTCTCACAAAAGAATTATGCAAAGACATTGAAAATGGCCATAATGAAATACATAATTAATGGGAAACTTGAGTTTTTTTAAAATATGAAACAGTTCTGTCAAATTAATTTCAAACCAAATAATTCAAGGGTGAGTCATAAAATAACCCTAATCAATAATAAAATATTTTAATTATGCTGTGATCCACCATGGCATTGGTATTTTACCCAAGCATGCAGAATCTTGCGGTGGAGGTTTGCTGATTGTCACATGCATAGTGACATTAGTTGGCCAACAGTACTTGAAGTTTGTCGGATGTAATCAAAGAGTGCAACCTCCCACAGTGAACTGCATCGGTATCACACTTGTCAAACTACTTTGAAATTTCACTCTGTGCCACTCAAACTCTTGTTATGAACAAAAACCTTTTTCCATATCGGATCAACATTTTATTATGCTAATCAGGTTTTACTAATTAAAACCAATATCACTCCACACTGATTTTCATTAGAGAATGCATCTAACACTGCCTTTCTTGTTTTGCCAAGCTAACATCACAGTGAACATGTCAACTAGCATGCCTGCATGGCAAGATTTGTTATGCTTCTATTCACATGCTAATGCAAAGCCATTATGGATCACAATGTGATTTAAAATTTCTATTATCATACTAGGTATTTTTGTGATTTTCAAAACTTCACCATCAATCATGACATGTAATAAGGAATTATATTTTATTATTACTGCAGAGAATCTCATGATTTGGTCCTTTATGTTTATGAACTCATATTTGTTAGTTTTTCTAGGAGAATAAGTAAACGTTAGGGAAAAGTTCTTCACAAATCTTGAAGAATTTTTTAACCCTCATCCCTTGGCATTTCCTAACTTCATTCTACCAGCAACTTGATCAGAATCTTCTATTCCCTGCTTTTCTCTAACTATTTCTCTATGGTATCTAGAGAGATTATCAGTTTCACTGATTACCACTCAAGGTTCACCAGCATCTGAGCAAAATTTTTTGTTTTACTCATTTATATTTTCCTCCCCTTGGACTTTGCCATGGTGGATTTATGCATACCAATGATCCATGGATATCTAGTTCATTCAGTACAATTGCTTATTTTATATTGAGGAAGGAAAGAGCCTGGAATGTGAAATTAGGAAGGAATATAGGTCACGGTAGAAAGAGTAAATTTTGTAGCAGACTAAGTGATGTTCATAGCCAAGAGGGTTACAGGTAAGAGAAGTAAGATAAAGATATGAAATATGTTTTCCAATCAGAGGAAGTGATTAAATATGTAGAATATTTCCACAGGAAAACCTCTGAGAGTGATAGGAGGCTACATTATGAAAATGTAGCTCGGAAATTATAAATAACTGTGCGGGAAAATGGGTAGAATTTTGCAGGAGAGTCTGCTTACTAATGACAAGTTCAAAAGAAAAGCTGCTTCACTTGGGAAATGCCATTAGATAGAGGGAGAAACCAGTTAGAAAAAATATATTTAGGTCCAGGTAAATGAACTGTACAATAAATTAACATAATTTACCTGGATCAGATGGAGATTTGGAGCACATTTTTTTCTCAATAAAATATTATAATTACTCTTAAAGAAATTTATATACAGAAATTGTCACTAACTGGAATAAGGAGGTTATAAAATGGATTATTCAAAGGAACAAGGTTAAGGAAAAATCATTAAGAGAGGATATTAAAGCAGGATAAGAGGGAAAACCATAAAACATATAAAATTATAATAAAAACCTATGCAGCATTGGAGAGCTGTTCAGTGATACTTTTTACAATGTTTAAAAATGTCAGACATTAAAAAAATAAATTCCTAGAAAAGTACTAATTCACAGTGTCATTAAATTCAGTGTCTATTTGGAGGAACATCATTCTAAAGTATGATAAGGTTTTACTTTAGAATGATGACGTGCATGTAATATGGTTGAGTTAAAAAATATTGGTGAGTGATACAAATACTTTCATATAATGTGTTAAAACACGAAGGAAATATAACAATATTCAAAAATTATAGTATTGCTCAGGTAAATATAAAATGTTTTATAAGCGCTACACAAATATAATGAATCACAATAGAATTAAAATTAAAATCCTTGTCATCATTTTAAAATGGTTGTCTTCAATAAATAAATTACACAGTTGCCCCTAGTATTAAACCATAACATATTAATAAAGTATACTGAAACTTTAGGTTTCTATGGAAACTGTTGTAGAAATATGAACATATCAAAATATATAGAAGACTAGGATAATTTGTTCATTAAATACAAATAGAGATTAAGGTATTTTGTCTAAGACTTGGCTGTTTATGTGATAACTAATATTTCTTTTCGTTTTTTCTTCTATAGCAGTCACATGTAGCGAATGAGTCAATGCAGGCCAATGCATGAATTTTTATGCTAAATATTTTATGAAAATTATTGGAAATAGTTTCTGGCGTGACTTTGTGGAACTGCTTCATGACTAAATGAGACACAAACTTTGAAATTCCACATAAAAATTTTTATGTGTGGAATTATGTGTGGAATTTCAAAGTTTGTGTCTCATTTAATCATTAAAAATATTGTGTACCCTGTCTAAGCCTTGTTGGGTCAATTGATTGAATTGAAGGATGGATGAAGGAACAGCTCAAAGGATTGCTTTTATTTTTGAATTTCCAGAACGAATGGTCAAACTTCACATGTCCCTAACCATAAGATCATGCTCAGATTCACTTTTTTTTAAATAGATCTTACCATCCCCAACCAACTCTTTCCTCAAAACAGAGAAAGAAACAAATAGAAATTTCAATCTACACAGCACATTCCTTCCCAGAGTTAAAAAAAAATAACAAGGTCATTGTAGAACCATTCCCCATCCTCCAATCGAAGTATACCACCTCAACCCTAATATCCCAGCACCACTCTGTGCATTAAAATACCCACACAATTTATCTAACATCTTGAATCCCAACTACTTCCCAAAAAACAGACCAGACACCAAAACCCAACCACACACTCAGCCTTACATAAACCTAGATTCAAAATTTATCCAATTTTCAACCCTATCACTACCTTCCATAGCCCAAACACACAAATACCTCGTGGAACTCCATCTTTGGAACCTGCAACACCCCCAACATAATCTATGCCCTCCAATGAAAACTTTGTCCCTTATTTTACATGGGGAACACACTACACCACCGAACCAGTGCAATAACAACCACCTCACCCCTCTCCAAATCCTGGCCATGCAATCAATTACCAACAAAATTAATACTCCTTCACAGTCTAAATAATGCACTCACTTCTAATTGACACACCAACTATTGAAGTCTAGAGGTAAGAATTAGAAACCTTGTAGGCCAAGCATTCATCCCCCTTGCACTAAACATTTCTCAATACAGTAGAAGTTCACTATAGTGAGTATGGCTTATAACCAGAGTATCGCTATAGTGAGTGATCGTTTTGCTTTGGTTGGTCCACATGTTAAAACATAGGGAGTTCTGCTGGTTATTACGAGTCTTAATATCTGCGCTATTGCTATAACAAATAGATTTAGCCGTGATTGGTTTTCGGGTTGCAAACATCGCAAGATTGGAACACGCATTACATTGTCACGTCTTGCGAATCTACATTGTAAGGAAGGCTTTACGAGAAACTTTGAGGTGATTTTACTAGAGAAGACTTTGTGGTTTTATGCCACAGACTTTCCTGGGGAGTGACCGAACAACTTATCTTGGAATCTATGCTCCAGTCTAGCATTTCCTGGTGCTATTTTGTCCTTATAGCCGATAGGAATAAAAGCACAGATGGAGTTACGAGCTACACTTGTAGACAATGCAGGAAAAGCCCATTTGTCTGTGTTGCCCTTAACAGGATGGCCAATCTCTCGACCCTCCCCTTACTTATGGAATCGTAATTGTTAACTGCAGGCCATACCTTATCTTTGATTGCTCACGAAATGTTGCCAAAGATACTATCGATGCATGACGTACATTAGTTACGAGTGCATGACTTTTGGTGACGATATTTTAAAATCTTTCTAATGAAACGATCTATTTTCAATGCATTTGCTGATAGATTGATACAACTACTTCATGGCTCATTTTCTCCCGCTCTTGGTGCCGTTATAAATGCCGAAAGAGGTGAATTTAAATGACCGTCGGTTATAACGAGTGTGCATTATAACGAGAGATTTTT
>WURS02000010.1:3154137-3164249 GCA_011762765.2 Rhinocypha anisoptera | reverse complement strand
AGATGACATTTCCAAAATAGCTATGATTACATAACCAGTGGCAGAACACCCGAAACCTGATTAAAAACCCAAATTATATTTAGTATTTTGTCAAGTACAGACAAGCAAGTATATAATTCAAAAGTTCAATATACTCTTTGGTAAAACACACAATAATTTCTATCAAATTGGTTCTTGTTATCTTTACTAAATCACAGACTGAAAAAACAACAGTATTCATTTTTTTCTTATACTGCTCGTCTATGCATGCAAACCAATTTTCTACTGATAAAATTCTACCTTCATAAAAAATTTATACACTCCAAGCAATTCCAAAACACAATACATGTTAGTCCTAGAATGCATTTTCCCTAAAATCATTGTATTCACCAAAATGCTAATAGTGATAGCTATGAGTGATAATCCTCTTTAAATAAAAAAAGCGCTTAAGTCAACTATTACATCCATATCAATCATTCAATATTTACAATGTTTACCACAAATATTGTTTCTGAGAATTAATGCAATTAAAAATAGAAAATTAAATAAATGTCAAATCATTTTCAATAAAATAGAATGTGATTAAATATGGTCAATAAAAAAATACTTATTTTTGAGTCATGTTGCCACAGTGGCAAGGAAAAATGAACAAATTCATAAAGTAGGAACTATAATGTAATGACAACCTGAAAAGTACAAATTTTCCTTATAATTCAACACACTTTTTAAATACCTCATGGTAAAAAAAGCCATTATGAGAAACCACATTCACTCAAATTAGGAATCATATCTAATATATTAGAAAATTAATACTACAGCTAGTTTTCTTCATTACCAACAATGAAAACAGGAAAACCTAAAAGTTTCATACATTTTTTCCAAAATAAATTTATAAGCATGAAATAAACACTGAAACCATTCATTTCAAAGGCTATCAAATGATGAACACACAAAATAATACCACAGCCTTCTATCTTAACACAAGCTGGAACTACAACTAATGCACCTATATACTATAAGCTACATAAGGTCATGCCATCAAGTGGAAGGAAATACTTTGTTGATAAACAAGAGACTGATACCCTATAAAGTGTTGAGGTATGTTCAGCAGATGTGCAGAAATATTTTGGTGGAATATAGCTTTAGCAGTCATTATGATACTGATGAATACCAAAGTAAATATTTTAACAATAGAACTGTTTCTTTTCTGATAAATAACAATGCATGTAGCAATTTATCACTGTTTATCAAAAGTTACACAGTTGATATTTCCATCAACAGTTACTAGAATTTATGAATTATTATAACTGTCACCATCACTTTTTCTTCACTCCATAATATAAACTTGGAGAAATAATGGCATTTGAATGCTCCATTGGAAGATCATCCTAAAAGTGAATGACATGCCTTGAACTATCATGCCCTTTTACAATGTGATCGATGATAATCACATGACAAATAATGTGCATTGTGAATAAGGTCATACATTTTTGACCAAGTGAAAAATTAGTATTTTACTCAAACTCAAATCAATCAGGAGAGTGGCTAAGGTATATACATACTGCTGGATAGGATTCTAATAAATCTGTCAACATAGTATTGAATCATGAGATAGAGGATACTCATTTCTTTGATAGAGGCATCAAGCAATATGCTAATTAAATCTTATTATGAAAAAAAACTATTTTCCTAAATATATAATTAGGTACATATTTAGTCTTTGAAATAGCTAGTTAGTTTAATAAAGTATATTATATTTTACTTATCTTGTTTCTTGGCCACATTGTGAGGATTATGCAAGGAACAAACTACAAAATGGCTTTTCACTAAATTACTAGTAAGAATAAGATGATACAAAGAATTCAATGTCCAGCTTTCAAACAACCTCTTACAATGCCTTATGGGCTTAAATGGATATGGTGCCATAGGGAAACAAGTCTCATCAGTAACATGAACTAGTATATGAAAGATATTGATTCTTCTAATCATACACATGAAAAAGAGAAAAATCATTTATAAGCCACTAATGATAACATTTCTACTCTTTATAGACATTAATTTCCTAAAATACAACTATTCTGGACACTAGATAATTTCTGCTATAGTCTAACCATAAATCGAAATTGTGAATTTGAATGACAATCAGCTAACATAAACCTAAATTATAAATTTAAATGATATTCCCATTATGATTTTTACAACTCCTGGTTCCAAACCTATTTAGTATGCATATCACAAACAAAATTCCATCATCACCCACAATATTAGACTAGATGAAGTAGCAGCACTTGGCACCAACTAACTTGATGTCAAGACAAATTCTTAAATCTGAATACTGAAAAGTACAAGTTATATACTTTACTAATAAAATAAAAGAAATATAATCATTAATGTGAAACTGGAGAGAAAAGTAATTGTAAAGATATCATTTACCAAGTTTCCTGGAAATGTTTATTGGTGATCACCAATGCTTATGGACAAATCATACCAGATGGTTAGCTGTTCATTGTGTTATTTTATAAGGTATTTCAAACATTGGGCAAGTAGAAAATAACCCAAGATCAAGTTTTGGTAACTTGCGGGTTGGGATTAGAAAACAGATACAATTCATCATTTTGAAAATCCTCTTGAAATTTTTCAATACAGGATTTAGAAATTTAAAGTCAACCAGATCATGGATATTTTGAAGAAATAATTTTGGAAATCACTCACAAATAATGCCCTTACAGTCTTGTTTTACCAAAGGGAATGTGTCATGATAATGGGGTACAGAAGAAAGGTCGGCCATGTTTAGGATTCTATTAAACACGCTGTGATTTATATAATGTCTCCTTTGCTTTTCAATGTTTGCTCTTCCTGCAGGGAGAGTAAATGGGAAGCATTTAGGACAAAGTAACTATTAGAAAGTCAGACAGATCAACCAATAATAGAGACTCAACAAGGGAAATGTTTCTAACTATCCAGTATGAGACATAAAAAGTTGTTGAGATTACGTATTTCTATCCAAATAGGTTTCCAGGTATTCTTTAGTGGAAACCTGGAACCTGAAATTCTTATTCTAAAGCCTAATTTCAATGATTTCCTTGACTAGGCAATCCCAGCTGACTAGGGAGCAGCTCTGTCAAATTGGATGGTATGGCCATTATAAATGTAAACCCATTGCAGGACTTGATAGAAATTTATTTTTTAAGAGAATTTACCATATGCAGGGGAAACACTGAGTCATATATAAGATATCCTTGAATTAAAAAAAGGCCGACAGAATGGCTCCGAGCACTTTTTGCACAAACCCCAAGGGCTGATAGATCAATCCTACAAGAAATCTGGATGGGTTAATTTACTTTTAGTTGGGACTTTCACCCACTATTAATTTCTATCATTAAAAATCACATTTCAAATTTTAAAATCTACAGTTACAAAGTGAATTATGGTTGTTTCACTGTGTGTGAAACACAAGATGTATGAAAACTACAAATAGCAAAGCCACGTGTGTGATTCTACAGAAGTACTGCACTTCCACAGCATTCCATTTCTATCTGCTTCAGTGATTCTCACTGCAGCACAATGAATATAGAAGAGACAACAGAAATTTATAACAAAGTATTTCAAAACGGACTCCCCTCAAATCACACCCACACAAATACCTATGTGTCAACTCCTATGACCTTGACCATGAAATACCTTAAGGATATGGAAGGAAAGAGGAATATGTGCATTATTTTTTATCACAGAGCTGAACTAACATTTAACTACAGTATTTACACAATTTTTATTTTTACCCTAACATTTGTAAATATACTTTTTTCACTAAAGTGCATTAGGATACCAATAAGTAAAAAAGAATAAGTAAAAAAGAATATTTCTCTACAGTATATGTCACTCTCCCTAGGTTTTCACCATTTTTTACAAATTTAATTGTAATAAATGAGGGAGAAAATACACCGACTGAATTAATGATAACCTAGTAGACACTATGTTTATATATATTTAATTAATGACACTGATTATACTAGTGTGAAAATTTTGAATATCCTAGAAATACAATGGCATTTTAGAAGAAGAAAAAACTATCAACAGCTAGCTAATATAATTATAGAAGTGAGAATACATCTAAAACATATACATGAACCTTGCTCTCCTCTGGAAGATGTTAATGAACAATAACATCAGTAGAACAGAGGAAATGGAAGTAAAGGAAGCAAGTGTATTTCAGAGAATGTGATAAATATTGTATTGCATGAAGTAAAAATTAAGGTATCTCAAGAAGGGTAGAGTAGGAAGAAAATATAGACTAGAAGAGCCAAAATTACTGGATTTTTACTGTATTATTATAGACTCTTGACGAAAAGAAAAGACAGAAAGCTTTATCCCTTCAAACATACCCATAGTAGACAGTAGAGTGCAAAAATTTACTTTCTTAAACGACCATGAGTGTGTACGCAAATGTTTTATCAAACACTTACTGAAACCTTAATTGGATAACAAATAGACTTTTCATCAAAGATGGAAATTTTACTTAAAATGTTGATCCATTAAAAGATGTGGACAACTTGGTAGCTTTGAAGCTAGAATATAAATTCATTAAGTGAAATATTTACTTTACTACTATTTGCTACAGCTGTTTCGTTTACCTAACATTTATCAACATGTGTAAAATTTAACAGAATCATTTGGATGCAGGTGAATTGAACTGTCGAAAAATCTCAATGTATCTTCATTAAAAAAAATTGAAATATCCTTGCTTTTATAAAAAAGTAAAAAAAAACGTTAAAAAACATGATTTTCATTACTCCGCTAGTGCATGAGAGCACATCTTAAGGTTAACCTCTTATATCGTATGGTATTCTAATATATTTTTAAAAAAGTGTTGCATTATCATAGGAGCTTTAATCTCTGAATGGCAATGTATTCAAGAAGCTTTATGACAGAAAGGATAATTGAAAGTAGCTCACTTTTTATATAAAAAGGTAATGAAACTCTATTTACATTAACACTGCTAAGTTGTTAGATCTTTAAAAAACAATTGAATTGAATGAAAATCTGCAATAATAGCTGATCTATTATTGCTGACCCTTTCCTAACATCACCAATTTTATCAAAAAATCTTCATTTTATTTCTTGGGAGGCTTAATTAACTACATACATATAAGGCAGTTTGCACAAATTAAAGATATTTTACACTTATGTTCTGAAAGATTTACAAAATACCCTAATGATAATATTTATTGGTGACAAATATGCTGATGACATTAACTAAAGGGAATAAACATGAAGAAAATTGTGTGAAGGATGAAGTGTCAAATAGAATATATACAAAACTTGTGTACAATGTAGGAGTCTTATGTTTTGGTTGCAGTATTGTGGATGCAAGCATTGTGTTATAAATTAATGGTCAACCTTCAATAAAAAATCATCAAGCCCACATAATATTTACATTAAAATCCATTTGCACTCTCCTATCCACAGCTCTACAGAACCTCTATGAAGTTGCTAAAGGGAACCTATTACAGCAAATGTACAACATGCATAGTAATACTACAGGCAAGACAAATATTAAAAAGCAATGTCAATGAGGAAAATTACAGTAATATAAAGACCTACATATTCCCACCAAGTACTTAAACACTTACACTGATTCTAGTATATATAAAATGAAATTAAAAATTAAGATATAGAAACAGATGGGATTAATTAGGCATAAAACATAAACTTTTATTGAAATAAAGAAAGGCTAGTCACATTAAATTAATATACAACTATGATTAAAATAAAGTTGATGAAGTGAATTAGTCATATTCTTCTACACTACATATAATATGACCCATCTCAATGTTACATTAGTATCTGTAATACAATTACTGACTATGCTCATTTGAAATCTTTTGGACATTTTCCTCATTGATAGACAAAGCAGTTATTAGCGACAGAATGCATAGACAATGATATTCTAAAAAGCAAGGCAAAATATAATCATATTCTACCAATGGAAAACAAGAGCAGATCGGCAAGGACACTCTGTTGCACACCGTATCATTGACTAGGCTAAATTTATGGTTCAAATGGGCAAAGAAAATTCAAACAGTTATTAGACAACGATGCAAGGATCCGATTCGTCATCACCTGTTTGAATGAGAAAAAATGAAGAAGGATGATGATGGGGGTATAGGTTGCTTCTGATTGGGCATGTTCAACTCAGAAAGTCGCCGAGGACGAGCTGAAACCTGGCCATCTTCACCGACTGTCTCATCCATATCTTCATGTATGCAAAAAAGAAAGAGGTAAAAGATGCAATTGAAATATGGCTAATCATACTTAATTAAAATATTAAACCTACCTGTTTTTATGAGAAAATATAAAGAAGCTGGTACCAATGGGAAGTGGATGAACTGTTGTTTTAAGGCTTATTTCGGTCATGCGCCTCGGGCGAGCAGATTCCATTTTACTCTCTTTATCCATTTCTTCGCTACTATTATCACTGTGTACACCCTCTTCTGAAAATTTGCAAACTATAATCCTTACTAATAGCTCAGAAATACTGGGCTTGGCAATTTAGCAAGTGGGAAAGCAAAACTTGAATCTACAATCCATTATCATGGATATTAATCCCAAGAGATATCAATGAATAACTACAAAAACAACTTTCAGGTTGAAATTCAAATGACTTATGAAAAGAAAAACAAATTTTTTACTGGAAATGAAACTGCTCAATTTTAGGATGAAAAATGGTTATGGAGTAAAAAACACCATGCAAAAATTCTTTTATTTTCCCAATACAGAGTGTTGTATTAATGTCTCACCCTGATTGTCTGTGGTCTCATCATAGCCATAGTCTTCTCCATCTTCAGCTTCTAGCCTCACATTCGAATGACTTGCCATTTCTTCATCTTTTTCAGACCTGAAATAGAATCAAACATCAGTCAAAGGACCAATACAATGAAAACACAACAGATCTAAGAGGAAATGTCGAGCTTTTAAAAAATAGATCATTTGCCTGGACATAACTCTTATAAACTTTTTTTTAATGGTTTGGAAACTGGCAAACTGCTCAGTTGTCATTTTGGTCATTACCTATATCAACACCACTGATATATTTCTTCCCTTTGGAATTTGTATTTTAATATTTGTGAATTCAAGAAAGTGATCAAATCAAAGACTGATAAACTTCATATCAGTAGTTTTAACACAATGTCTAGACAGCTATGAAAATTGCAATGTTGATAAAAACAATACAATCTATGTTTACATATTCAGTATATCAATACTAGTGTAATACATAAATTTGAAAAATGTTAAAGGAAAAAAGTTTTTAATCAAATTGGAAACACTTAGGTTTTCCATGTACCCACTTAAATTATTCTTATAGATAGTGAATTCTAAGATCACAGCTGAATAGTTTCATGTGATAGTTTTGGTATCTGAAAATATTTAACATATGAGCTACTTTTGAGGTAAGTTTGTGTACATTCTCCCCTCACATGAGGGGTGAAAGTACCCAATCTTGTAATCGTTAATTTATAGATGTTGAAATTAAGCATGTAGAGCTATATATAATATTATTTATTTCCTTCTGAGTTAAATGAAGAGTGGCTTTGCAAAAATTACATCAGTTCACAACTGTAGTTTAAATGAGTTATACCCATGTCAACAAATAAAAGTTCTGCTAATTTTACAAGATTCAATCAATGTCCTAAAAAGTTTATGGTATTTTTATTACACTATAAAAATATTCCCAAATAAGTTAATTTTTTCTAAATGTGCTTTCACTGTAACAAATTCAATCAGAATTCTATTAATAGATGTAAGATAGAAGTAGATAAATACTGAACAAGGGTAAGGAAGGACCATAAAAAAACAACATAGTGCAGACATTTGTTCATATCAGTGCTCAATGCATCAGAAAATTTCATATCTGCAGTTTTAGTCTGATGTAACAAGATCTGACAAAAGACGTAAAAGTACTCATTATAACATACATTTGCTGTACCCAATGCCTAATATTATACTTTGCTGTCATTGTGAATCTGAGTACTGGTGAGTGTGGCAGAGACAAAATTTAAGAACTCATTCGAAAATGTTAGCCCAAAAAATAATTCAATTTATCAACAGGAGGTGCATGAATTTGTAAATCAGAACCAATATATTAAACAAATTATAATTACTCTTTGGAAATATGTTGTGAAAAATCAATGTTTAGCAATCACCAGCATATGTATATCATCACCATATTTTATGACATTGTACATCATTTATATTTTTTACTGCTATACAGCAGGGTATGTTTGTACATAGAAATCATTATTAATATAATTTAATATTGTTATCATATTCCCTATGTAATTTTGTCTGTGTATATATGTATGTTTTCGTAATAATTTACAAAATCATTATTACACACAGTAGATACTCTATCAGTAGGTTTTTGGAGGTTTTTCACACCCCCATTCTTGTGTGGGAGTCTTCCTGCAGTGGGCTTTTTTAATAAAGAATAAAAGTTATCTATTTTTACGTTTTTCCCAAGTACTTGTAAATATCTTACCATTAGTAATTATAGAATAGTTCATATCCTGTTTTTTGTCATATTTTGTAAAATATTTCTTTATTTTTTTCTTCTGTAAAATCTCTTACTCACTCAACATTATATTTGTGACAAGGGCCTAGGCGGGAGAAGGGACTACCTAGTACCAATCATGCCCCATTAAAGACTTTTTATTATTACTATTATCATTTAAGAAATTGTTCATAATAAAATTTTTACTATGCTATCCTCATTTATTTTTACATGATGCAAGTCAATTTTGTTACACTACCTACAGTCATTCTACATACACAGTCACAAACAAAGATTAAAGACCCAAAGGACATAATAACAAAAATACTATGCCACCTCCCTGACTACCTCACCCCTGTGACCTTCACATATTCCCTCTCATGCACTCCAAGTCGCAAACAAAAGTTCCTTCATTTTCTTCCCTGTTCTTCCACACCACACTAAGCACGACATGACCAAAAAAAATTGGGATGGAATACATCAACCTAAAACTTGAACTTATGAAGGGGTTGCATGTTTAGTCAATTCTCAGCCAGTCAGAGTTTCTTGCTATTCTGCACCACATTTTTTAGTATAACTGCAGATTTATTCTTTGCTCTCCAGTAAGCTGAGGCTTATAGTTACTTAGATAAAAATATCTCATACTGTCCATTATAATAAATTGGTATAGAATAGTTAAGGTGGCATGTCCCCATTTCCTCCTACAAGAGTGCTTTTAATGTGAAGCCATCACATTATTTGGTAGTGCAATGGGGTTAGATGCCTTTATAGATGAATCACTGAGTAACAGAAACTGATTTAGTAGCCATTTACTTGACTCTATATTTGTTCTATTGAGTAGAGGTAACTAATTCTACTTTGGGAAAACCATTGCTCCGTATGAGAAAGTGTAATAAAAATCTCAAGGACTTTCACTGCAACAAGGTTGTCCATTGCAAGAGAAGAACACAAGAATTAAACAATTACAAACTAAGATTACATTATTTCATGAAAAATTAATTCCTTAATCATTTATGCACAGATTTCAAACCATTGCTGCTTTCCTACCAGCATATTTCCTGATATGCAAAGGTATACTAGGGTCATTATAAAAGACATTTCTCTTCATGCAGAAAAATTAATTAAGCACTCTACACAACAAAATTAAATAACTTTACCCAATAATATTAATATGATAGCAGAGAAGGGAATGAATTATACAGGTTTAAAACAGTTTTAAACATATAGGTTTAAAATTTCTGTAGTGACATGAACAAAGACAGGGAAATGGCTTCATTGAAATTACCTGCTTTCCCATTTAACATTAACACCAAAATTAAAAACTAGATTACTAGATTTTTAATCCAGTACTTTATATAAAGAACATTTGATACCTATTGGATGGCATGATAGGTGGAAGGAAGTGTACAGCTTTGAAGAGGGATTAAGTTAAGGATGCATTGGCTATAATCTGAAATAATGACAAATCGTGGAAACTTTGGGTGGATCGTTTACTTATTATAAGTAACTAACCTGACAAATTTTAAAAATAATTCAGATGATCTTTCGAAAGGTATCGAAGTTTGAAATTAACATGCACTCTTAT
>WURS02000010.1:3123137-3144176 GCA_011762765.2 Rhinocypha anisoptera | reverse complement strand
TTTTCATACCTGTTCAAACTTCCGGCGGTAGAAAGAAAACTCCAGCGGATGACTTAGCTCCGGCGTGTTACAGAATATGGTGCGGAGCTAATTTCGGGAAGTAGCTCTAGCTCTTCTCTGCGGAGCTTCGAGTAACGGAATAACCCCCCTGGAGTAGCCTTTCCATATAATAATGATAATTGAAAGTGAACACTATGTCATTCTTTTAATGCTCCACCATTTGGAATGTCTCATAGTTCACTGTTGGCTAGGAAACATGTTTATGTTCAAGAGAGTGCACTCTTTTCATTGCCAAGGAGGATGTAGTTGTAGATAGTGTCAACTTTAAAAAAGTTAGGTCAAAGGAAATACATCAAAGAGTGTTAGATGAAAAAATTTCAATTAACCATGACTATAATTATTTTCTCAAATAATCCTATAAAAGGTATAGAGTTTTTGGAATAAAGTCAGGTGTACATATAATAAGAGAGGACCATGCATAACAGCTGTTTTTACCTAATGTCAATAATGTGATGCTGTGGTCCTCTATGGTGGCCTGTCAACATCTTTCTCTGTGTGTTTTACTCAGTATTGCAGTTTTTAGCAGAGGGAGCAATGTAGTCTAAGGTCTAATTCTACCACAAGTTCTCTGACAGATAGTTGGAATATCAAGCACTTCCAATTATCTACTTAGTAAATTTTCTAACTGGAAAAGTACAAGTGTTTTTTCATTGTAATATGACATTTTTCCACCACTTCACACCTGAATCTGTATCACATATTACTTTAATCCACAATTGCCTAAGTGACAATCATACCAAATGATTATTTGAGCATTTAGTTGCAAAATTCAAATACTGTTTTCTAAATTGATTTTTATATTAATGTATAACATAAAGAAAAAAGAATTAAAATATTTATCATGGTAATACAAACAACAGTAAAATCAGGAGGATGTGATCAGTGATCAACTCTGGAGTGTTCCTGATCAAATGAACGTAATTTAACTTTCAAGGCTAAACTTCCGCATCTAAGTTTTTATGGCACCACCAACTCAAGAAGTTCATTATATGACCACAAAACGCCTAAGAGAGGTTCTGACCAAGTGAGTACCTAAACAGAAGAGAAAGAGTGCCTTGAAAGGGAATATTTTTGTTATGAGTGATAGGATGAAGTAAAATATCTATATTCCCTGTTTTCTTCATTTTAAAAATTAAATTCTTTGGAAATTTATGGTTCCATCCTACAGGGGGCAAATTTCTTTGAAGCTGCCTCACATATGCCTTTTCTTGGGTAAAATCATCCCAATATGTGATAAATGTAAATATTTATGTGTATATCTTACAAAGGATTTAGGGTGGGGGACAAATGTAGAATTCATAAAAAATAAAGCCTTTAAAACATTACATTGTGTGATGAGAAACCTGAAGGGGAGCAATACAGCCACTAAAGAAAAGGCATATAAGACCTTGGTTAGCCCAATCTTAGAATATGAGTGACAGTATGGGATCCGCAATTAGAAGGACACATTAAAAAACTGGATAAAATACAAAGAAAGGTGGCTAGATATGTATTTAGAAAACATAAGAGGATGGACAGTGTGACACAAATGCTAACATTACTTGGCAAAATAGAAAAAAAGCAGAAGGCTCTGTGGAATGCTCCAGATACTGATAGGAGAAAAAACATAAGGGAATTACTAAAGGAAGTGGACAACAAAATTTATGGGGAAAAACAATCATAAACATAAAATAAAATGCCAATCTCAAAGGACAAATATAAAAAAGTGCTCATACCTACACAGAACAGTTGGCGATTGGAACAGTCTACCTGCAGAACTATTTGAGCTCTTCCCTAATATTATAAATACTTTTAAGAATAGATGCAAAAATATCTAAAATAACAATTTGATAGCTCATTATTATATTCTTTTTGTTGCATACCATGTTTTTTTTCTTTTCTGGTTGAATCATCAAAGGATAATACTAGTAGTGATTTTTGTATATAAATTTCTATGTATGTTACAATCTAGCAAGATGGCAACCTAAAACTTGTAGATTAATAATAATAATAAAATAATTGGTTGTGTGGAACACCTTACACTTGGCTCCTGCACAGTGGTTCATAATTCATTCACAAGGAGTAATAATTATTCCTCAAACTTGTATACTCTTGAGGTTACTTGGATCTAAAACTCTTTCCATCATGACAAAATTGTAGTTCATGGGGAGGGAGTGAGTATAGATCAACTGAATGATAGAAAACTCTTTTAGATAAAGCAGGACTTAGTTGTTATCCCAGTCTTCATATTGACATGTAATCATAGGGAAGACAAAATAAATTATGTAAATAAATAAACAGAAGTATCTAAGAACAAACCATGCTGAAAGAGGTGGATATTGATGAGAGATTGGTAATTAGGTCAATTAGGAAAGTGGTGGGAAAAGGATTATTAAGGAACCAATGTAAGGGAACAACAGTGCCACAATGAATGACTATGGGGGAGAAGTTATTAGGGAAGGGTGAAGGACTTGGGGTTAATCAATGTGTGATTCAAATACAATAACAAATGCAGGTGCTTATATATAGAATTCCAGGAAATAGGGAGATATAACAAATCACGGCTGGTTAGACTGATTATTATGCTCAAATATGGTTAATAAAAATTAAAAAAAGATACTGTTCAAAAAATGTTCTTATAACTTGAGCTGAACTGATTTTATGGGTTAAGCCAATGGGTGGACACATTATGCTACATGCTATTCCCCCCAGTCAGACTTCTTGTTAGTATTGCTAATGTCTGAATTGTATTATTCCAAAGAGTATTATACAAACCTGCATAATAACCTAATATATCTCTGTGAATTATGGATTCATAAAGATATATAAATAATTTTCATTTGTTGTCCTGACATGATATTTTATAAAATTGTCTTTTTCAATTTTTACTTTTTTGACAACCTTACTTTCAACATAATGCAGTTTTGCCATATATATAAATATAGTTTAATAAAATCAGCACATTGAATTGCAATATTTCTTAAATATATAAATTATTAGTATTTTGATACATTCAATGATTATTGGAGAGTAGGTTTTTATTATATATACTAATTGGTTGTTATTTACTTGGACATTGTAAGGACTCTCTTTTAAAGACACTGGAGAGAAGCCTCCTTAAACTGAACCGTAAAATCATTCATTTTTTGGGATATACAGTCTCTTGGAAGTGACAAGTAACATCAATGAAATTATGTGTTTTATGACACTCAGAATTTAAACAATAGAGGTAAGTTAACAGATGGTCAAAAGTATGAGTTCAACTCTAGTTTTGACATGTGAATTATTTACTATATTGCAGAATATAATCTGTAAATAATTAATCAGGCAAAAAGCATAAGTAATTTGAAGAAAAAACAAATGGAGTAAAGAAAAATCAGCTACTCTATAGTAAACTTATAATTAATAGGAAATACTATAGTTAAAATGAAGCTATTAATGACAATATGCATTAAAATGTAAAGTAATCCAAGAGAAAAAAGAAGGTTAAAATTTACATAAAAATTTAATGAAAGTTACATGTACATTGAAGTAAATTGTAATAAAATATCTTACGGCAGTTTATAAGAATTCTGCAAAAGATGGCAATGGCTTTTAAATGTAATTGTTATCTGATGCCTATTTTAGGCATATTTTTAGTTTTATTCAGTCATTTCTAATCTCCTCTTGTATTTACTTTAGAAATTCTTATATAATTTATGAATATATCAATATTTCATCACATATGAAATCAACAACATCTTTTCACTTCAACAGCTTTATAAAAGAAAAACTTAACATGTCTTAATATTGCTTCTACACTTTGGTCCATGGGTAAAAGGTCTATGGATATCAGAAATGATTTAAATGCTGATAAATCAATATACAATTCAATTGTAAAATTAAATTCAGTTTTATATAATAATCAACATATGATGAAACTTAAACCATTTATTTATAAACAATTTCAAAAAATGATACTTAGCTGTACTTACTTAGTCACTTTGAACACCCGTAACAGACGAACACATCTAAGCACTGAAACTCCCAATGGAGGCATCACATCAGTGTGTGTTAAAATCAATTCTCCAATACTCCCTATCACAACAAAGCAGTCAAATCGGTTGAAAAGGGACACAAAATATCCCTGGAAAATGTAAAAGAAAATACACTTTCAAACAGACAATAAAACAAAAACACATGTGAAATACTATAAAATACTCATCACAATAAATATTTATTTGAAATTTTATAAAAAAATATTTTATTTTATTTAGGGATGAAACAAATTTGTGCCTAAACTATAAATGAAGAATACAAGACTATTAATTCAAATGAGATTACATAAATACCAATTCTGATTTCATTATATCACATCAATTGAAAATAATAAATAATATGGAACCATTATATGCTAACTATATCTTATGCATACTGTAAAACCTAACTATGAAATAGTATATAAACACTGAATATGAGAGGAATGGTGATAGATTATAAAATAGATTAACATATGCATGCATCCATGATGCAAGGTGTTTAAAGGTTTATTAAATACCACTAGGTATAATCACACTAATTTTGTATAGATGAGTTCCATAATGCTTCATTCAGATTTTGCTTTCGATCCATGGTTCTTAAACTAGAAGTGCAATTGATGAACACCCAACACAATAATTGTTTTATTTTCTTTCTTGTATTCATTTCAATGCATAAGCAAAAAATAATTTGAAATTATGAAAACACAAGCCATCACTAGTATGATTAATTAATGTTCAAAATTATTTTATTGTTAAAACTAATTTGGTGATAGAGCCAATTACATTACATTGAAATATTTTACTGCTAAATATGGTAATAAAAGGAAATCAAAATAATGGAGCTTTCCATTTCATAATAGTATTAACACATACAGCCATAGAATAAAACAAGTAAGATAATTCTTAAATAAAACTTTGAATCAAGTTTCAATACAATAATTTATTTCCTCCTCCTTTAATTCTTATACTAATTTTAAAAATTTAACACGCCGACCAAGAAATTTTCATTCCAATTATTTTTTCTAATATATCTAACTTTTCAACCTACCATGGGACTAAAAGTTATTTCCTGAGTTTAAACCACAGTTACAGGAAAATGGCTCAATTGATTTAAACATAACTTTTATCAAATTTTAGCTTATTTAATGCTACATTGTTTGGTATCTTAGAAATTTTTTAAAATACTTTTTATTGACATGTTATTGAGGCATGAATAAATAAAGTGCCCATTTTTTTCACCTTTTGGTGCAAACCTAAAGTTTAAACAAGAAATAGTTTTACAGTTGTTTACAACAACTTTTTCTTTTGATGTAGAGAGTATAAGAATTGTTTAACATATTGGTAAATGATCAATTCAGATAATATTTAAATTTGGTGCCATT
This sequence comes from Rhinocypha anisoptera, assembly GCA_011762765.2. NCBI lineage: Eukaryota > Metazoa > Arthropoda > Insecta > Odonata > Chlorocyphidae > Rhinocypha > Rhinocypha anisoptera. The sequence goes on along the minus strand of WURS02000010.1, from coordinate 3,138,736 downwards.
TTTGTGATAAGGCAGAAATTTAAAGTTTTTGTTTATAGCCTAAAAGTGAAAAAATGGGTACTTATTTTGGGGACTTAATTTGCCACACTAACATTCCAAGAAGATTATTAAATTCTTTGTCTTATATTGTAATGCAGCATAAAACAAGCTAAAACTTGGTGTCAATTACCTTGAGATTGATTGGGCAGTTTTCTTGTAACAAAATTTATAACTCAAGTAGCAATAATGTTTAGTGTGACAGTAAACCCAATAAGTCAGTCTCATTTTACCCTGAGAACTCTTGCTCAGAGAAAAATACTGTTGATTAAAATCAATGGAAAGATAAAGTGTATAAGAACAACAAATATGATGAGTTCAAACAATTTAATGATGATTTATGATCTTAAATATTCAAATGATGGAAGTCATTCTGTGTAGAAAATGGAAAAAAGAACATATAAAAATTCGATTCCCTGTTACCTCTAGTTATAAGTTGTAGATTTGTTTCTTTTATTCTATCAATGTTACCTAGACTCAAAAAATCTTTTAAGCCCACATGGCACAATGAATGATCCCTGGCATGAGTCCTTGCATATTCTTGTGTGTGTGGAAAATGATAACTCCAAGAATGATGGGATGTAAGGAGAAATCAGAACTCATTTTAATTCCTCCATATCATGGATGCATGATAAGTACACATTGACAAAGTTTATTATGTGAAATACCAAGAAGGTGGTTCCAAGATAAAAATTCATATTATCATTTCCTAGAAAATAGTACCACTGCCGTCTATTTGAAAAGTTAATTTGGGGACTTATTTCACCATCATAGCCATGCTTCTTTGCATAGTTCTGTAATGTAAGTAAATATTGTTTTCCAACAGAGACCATGCAAGTGACTCATGTCTTATGTAAGGTGGCTTGGAGCCTCTCCTCCAACCTTTTACCTCTAGTGCCCTTATCTTGTTTCAATGTAACTCGCTTGCATCCTCTTGAGCTAAATACTGCTCACCTCCTGATTCCCTTCTAAAAGCATTTTTCCATCCCTATATTACATTTGATTACATGCGTCAGAGCATTGCCAGGTTACTTAATTAAGGAGAAGATATGCATTTGGTACTTCATGGGAAAGTCTAACCCCTCTCACTTCTGTGGGGTTAGTGCAACAAAATTATGCCCAAAACTTGACTCATTTGGTGCTTTCCTGGTGAATAAGTTTGATGAATTCATCTTGGGATCTCCACCAGACTGCTGATGACAAGGAACAGGTCCTTCCTCAAAACATCAGCAGAAATGGACCCAATGTCTCAGTGGAGATCCTAAGAAGAGTTCACTCAACTGTAATTATGTATTTACATTCCATTTGTATTCCTTTCATAACTTCAGTTTGATAATTCCAGCATATTGCACAAAATGGAGATGAAATACCTGAAAATAAATACTATTCCATAATATAGTATAGCAACAGAATGACAAAACAGGAAATAGGTATCAGAATATATGTGAAATGGTTCAGGTTGCAAAAAGATCACCATTACTGACTCCTGCTGTCTATTCTTGCTATTGCTAAAACACAAGTGAGATTTTTCTAAAAGAAAGAAAAAAAACAAAATGCAAATGCATAAGTATATATATAAATGTATCAAGAGGTATTTGCATTTTATCATGAATCCCATTCCCCAATTTTACAGCTTAAAGTGAAAAAATTAGCAATTAAGAAAATCCCAATATACTTTAATTATGCATATCCTCAATATTGAACAATTATGAGCAACCTAAAAGGTATTCTAGAGATAAATTCTTTGACAACCATTCCTACATAAATATGTCATCATGCTACCAAACAGCATGTGTGATCACCAAACATCTGAATTACTCAGGAAATGACAAGTTATTGTTAAGAAAAACAATAGCTGGGTGGCTAATAAAATTTACTAAATTATTAGTATTTCTGTACTCATGAATCAAAATCACTATTGAATATGCAAACAATGAACATGGAAGAGTAAGTTGTGCATTAATGGAACATCAATAGTTAAAAAAACAATTGCAACATACCACACGTGAAAATACACCTAAATTAAAGGTATAATCTTCCACACTTCATCATAAATTTTTATACAGTTTGCCATAATGAAGAATACCTATCCCAAACAAAACATTAGGTCTAAAATAATCATAATTCATAAGATTGACACTAAAATCAACAAAAATTTAGATGTTTGTCAGCTAATATATTTATAAATAGAAAATTCTAATGGCAATGGTTCTTTCTGAGAGTTAAGAAAAAATACTAAAGAGTAGTGGATAAATATAACAAGAATTCTATAGTATAGCAAAGGAATCATAACTTGATTGTTATAGAGAAGTGATAACAAAAGAAAAAGCAGAGGACACAAACATTACAATTGAAAAGGTAATAATTATTAGGACAAATCCTTTTAGCTGGTTAAGTTGGTTCAAGCAATCAACCAAGTTGTTTAGCAGACTCTTAAGTAAGCTCATGAGCTAAGCAGGCTGAGGAGACTAAGAAGTCAATGCACAAAGGCCAGATTTCACCTAACTTGTGGAAACTCTCAATTAATTAATCAGGAAATAATCATCGGGCTATTAAATTACTATTAAAAATGAGTCACTATAAGTATTCATACTAATGGAGTCTTGTCTATTATACAAGTATTCACAAACAAGAAAATTTGACCAAAGATCATTACTAATTTTTGTTGGTGAAAATTAAAGAATGGTACCTCATCAATCATTGGTATATGCTAGTGGACCCAACCTTAAGCCTGTTAAACAAAACAGTATTCACTCATTGAAAAATAACTTTTGTTGTTGTGACATCTTATGTGATAATATGACTCATCATTTTCGGAAGTGAGTTTAGTGGGATGCTTTGTTTATACAGCTAATCAAGTTAATTGGCTAACCTCCTCAATCAGTTTAAGCTTAAGGGTCTGCTTAATTGTCAGCTACTGAACCAAGTTTACCACTTAAACAGTTTTTACCTACTATATAGTCCTGATAATTATTATAATTTACCAAGAGGCCAATCTATCAAGGTCCAAAACTTAACCCAAAAACTATGAATAATTTTCATGAAAATTTTTCCATTTTGCCTGTGAGTACTTTTAAAGGGGTGAACAACAAATACACAAAAAACGGAGAAAGCACATTACTTTTTTAGCATTCTCTTCAGTCATTTTAATTTTCTGATAAACATATCACTAAGCAACATATGGAAATGCTCATACACAAAAAATATACACATTGTAACATGAAAGAAAGTTGGACAAGAGTGAGGCACAAAGGAATTTTTCCTTAAATATTTTTAAATGCATAACATTTATCAGTACTGTAAGAAGTACTGCTCTGATCCACCGATAGAGAAATTCATAAGGTCACATGTTAAAATGGAAACACAAATTTTCCATGCAATATTATTTTTCCTCTTAACTTACACCAAAAACTACATTTACAAACTAAATGTCATTAAAGACCATTGGATCTTCTCTTTTCTGGTTTTATTTTTCTGCATTAGAGTTTAAGTCATCACATGATTTCATCTTTGAAGCACCTTCAAAACTCAATTACTTTTTTCAAGTTTTTTCACACTCTTATAGTCACTTGAAGTAAAAAAGTAAAGCACTCATATCCCTCAAATAATAAACTTTCAGCAAATCTAACTTCATCACTAGGGATTACCCACAGCTGTGTGTGTTATGTTCATGTAAGAGAATTGAATGTAAAAGTTAGGATATGAATGTTCCATGAAATGTTGAAATTTTATCATGTTTATGGTCCCTCCAAATGGTAAATCTATATATATAAAATTTTTTAACAGAAAGAGAGTTTTATCAAATTGACCTGCTGCTTATTTAGAGTTGGCAACTTCTAGATTCTCATAGCTCAATACTAGTCATTACAGTAGTACATTGGCCAACAAATAGGACATTAATAAACTATTATTACTCTAAATTATCCTAATAAAACTCCAGTCAGAGTATCATTATGAATTTTGGCCACATAATATCATTACTTTGTGTAAGTTCACTTCACTTTGTGTAAATTATGTATATTCATGATATCAATGAATGAATGGAATATTTTTCCAGAGAAAATATTATTTCATGCTATGTGTTCTGCAGAGTCATGGCATATTCAAGTACTGCATTTGAAAAATTTGTGACATATGTAGGGATGGGGAAAATACCCTTTTCCTTTGAATCCAAATCTAGGTTTGAATCTTATAGGGATTAGAAACAAATTTAAAAGATTAACCTTCGCTGTTGACTGGAGAGCTTAATGGAGTATTGGAAGCACTCAAAGGAGTTGAATTGCTTGCACTTCCACCTTACTCAATGCCCAAACTTAAAATTACATTTACATGTAAAGGTTGAACACGCTCCTTCACTCATAGCCAAACAATTGTTACAGAATGCTGTTCCATATGCTTAAATAAAGCTGAGGTGGTCATGCTTTTCCTGCCTATTGAAATAAGTGGGCCACAATAACTACACCTTGCATATTGTTTTTGTTTTTTAGATTGTGAAATCTTCCCAAACTTATAATATTTTTTTAAAATCCAGAGCCACAGTAAAAACAATTCACAGTATTTACAGCACATGTGTTTCATACCCCTATATGCTGCCTAAGTGGTGACCCCTCAGTTCACATCTTCAAGCACTAGCTTATCTTTCAAGTCTGCGAGGGGCCCATCAGCTTGGGCACAGCTCCTTTCTCAAAGTGAGGAATCCCGCAGGCAAGAGAACAATTTTTAAAATAATCTAACCAATTTTAATAACCAAGAACAGCAGCAAGAGACAAATTTAAAAAAATCTATATCACAAAAATTGTTAATTTTACCACAAATTCAAACATGGGCAAAGTAAATGTAATCAAATCCCTAATAACAATGCATCACCTTCATAATGATAATTTTGTTTGTAAAACCAACTACCTATCCAAACGGTCAACATAAAAATGGATCAGTACAGTACTTCAGCTGACAAATTTCCCATTGGCCCAAAATTCTAAAGAAGCTCGCAATTTCACCTCCTTTATCACTTTCTGCTGCGTTGATAGAAATTATTTACAGTTTTCATGGCAAAAATTTTCTACATATTACACATAAATATATTTATAACAAACATTGAGAACATAAATTACTAGGCTCCAGCTCATACCTTTTACTGGTTAAACCACTGAGATGCATGAATAAAAAGTAAAATAATAATGATAATATGGATGTTAAAACACACAGACACTAAACTAATCTATGACACATAAAAAGAAATCATGCAAACCGTGCAACATTCCAATGTAAAATAAAGCTTACAGTGTTCTCCACACATGCATGCACTTCCAAAAAATGAAATAGTTTATCATAAAAATTTTTCAATTTACCTGAAATCCTAAACTGTACATTTTTAACAACATCTCCATGGAAAATAACGCCACAAAGAAGAGATTTGTTACCTCTGTGAACATAAATTAGCAAGTTCATTAAAAGATGATAGTTTATAACAGTATGCACAATTTCATTAGTTGCTAAAATTACTTAAATTAATGAAGTAGAGAAGTTCCAAAAGAAGTGAATAGAAAACAATTTATGCAGAGTATGATGTTTGATAGTGCGCTCAGTTATCATAAGTGTTTAAAACATGAGAATCTTAACAAAAGATACCACTCTATGTATTATCACAAAATTACAATAAAGTGCATAAACAAGCATCACATTATTACACAAATGCATAATTTTATAAATGTAACAGAAATTTGTAATACATTTAATTGCATGCTCTATTATTATACTGTTTCATTTGAAACGAAGTGCTTACCTTGAAAATGATCAAGCCACACAGGTTGTTTGTAATGCTCCGTGGCTAAAACACCCGTATTGAGGAACACAAGAATTATTATAAGCCAATAAAAGGCTTGGGATTTAACAGCTTTTCGGCATGCCCTTCTCATGCGACGATTAATTCTGTAAAGTAAAAGCTAGATTTTGGTGACTTATAAATCATATCTGTACCCAACAGAAATGTAATAAAAAAACCTAACAATATTGCAAGTGAATCCAGCTCAACTGCCACCTTAAGCAGCTACTCCATCATGGAGATGATTTTGTCTCACATACAAAGTATATTTATTTTCCCAGTGGAACCTCTTTCAGCAGCCATATCATTTGTGGCCAACAGTCAGTCCTTAAATGAACAGCAACCAACACCTTTTTTCAAGGTCATTCTTTTGTAATATGCTTGAAGAATTATCCAAATCTATTCTCAAATAGACACACAGTGCCATAGGTTATGTGAATAATAGACTCATCTACATTCCACCCTTTTGAGAGAAATACAGTAACACCATTCTGAGACTGGCCACCTTGGGTAGCAATCAGATTAATTTCATACATGCTATCTGCTCCTTTAAGTAATTTGTGCAAAAAATAAGAGGATTTCAAAAATTAAAGGAAAATGATATACTTGTTAGCCTAGAGGAAAGAAAGAATGCCATTTTTAGAAGTTAATTGGAAATATCAGAAATGAAAGTTTTGATGAATTTAAATACAAAAGATTTAAGTTAAACATCACCAAAAAATCAGATTTGGGAGTTGGTATATTTTTATCCATGATTAAATTAAGTGTAAAATTCATCATCATTTGAAGTCATTAACATTTATTCACTATTACTGGGAAGATTAATTTTTCTATTGACTTTCAACCTCCATTTCTTTACAAATCTCCTCTATCTTTCAGCCATATAACATCCCCTAAGACATTACTGTAACAACAATAAAACCTTTTCCAGCAACCGTCATAATTTGAGAGTTCAACATTACATTTATTTTTTTCAGAAAATTATGACTATTTTATTGCCTTACAAAACAGAAGGGTCCATTTATGGTGGTCTGTATCATAGATAGTTGTAATGCACTGATGATAAGAGAATAAGGACTTCCAACACTTTCAAAATGTAATCAAGAAATTTTTTTCAGGAATATTTGCTACATGATTTATGTAAAAACAGAAGTTTTAAATATAAATCTCAGGATGACATGCAAAAATAATCAATTATAAAACAATATATCACTTGAAAGCCAACTTTTTACAATATAATGAGTGTTCAAAAAATAATGGACCACTATTTTTCTCTAAAAGCATGGAACTCTTTGCAACATGGGCAATAGATTGTTACAATCGGCAGGTTTACTAACTGTTTTTCAAAGAAACTGCCTTCTGATTTATTGGTATGATGCTGCCTTCCCAGAAGAGAGTATATTTCCTCCTGGTGTCATTCTTGGTCCTGGTCACTCGAGCTCTTTCAGTATCCAATTGGCACACACACTTTGGAATAGCAGTTTATCAATGATGTAAGTGGTGAATTCTCTGAATTGTGGCACTACTGGACACATTACACAAAAAATTATGGGTATTCCACCAACACTTTTTCCATCAGAAAGGAAAACAGTATCACAGCATCGATGCTGTTTATAGCTTGCATCACTGACACCTGCCATCTTCGACACTAGCTATCACACTGGCACCTGGCAGTAGAGCTTGCAACTTTTCACATGATAAGGCATTGTTTTAGTAAAAAAATAAGGTCCATTTCTTTTAGAACACTCCTAATAAAGAATTCTTGAGCATAGATAGCAATAAAACTTTTATTATGGGAGTACTCAAATTTGATTATCAATAATATTATTGATTAAACAGAAAAATGTAAATCAGGAAAACATTTGAAGACAAGGTTCTAAGTGCAGTTGTATCTTGTTGGAAGAGATAATGACTTTGAGGTACTAAGGTTTGGAGATAGTGGCAGAATCATTGCTACCTTAAATTCAGGGTGGGTGTTTGATGCTTCAATGAACAAGGTTACAGGGGCCCAGTGACACTTAGTTATAGAATGGGAGGCCACATTTGAGCCCCAAAATGTGCCTCTGGACACCTCCAGCTAGGAACCCAATCCGAGTTCTTTCCTGGTTACAAGATCTTGCCAGGAAACCACAGGTGGAACGGGGAAAGTAACAAGCCCCCCTGCTCTTATGTGTGATTCTCCATACTCTGTTGTGCTTAACTTTTTTATTGCCATGTGCTGATATATCGGCTGTAGCATAAACAATTTTAAAAGATCATAACATCTAAGTATAATTTTTAAACGTAATAATTATATTGCTATCAGTTAGTTAATTGTTTGAATAATTAAGAAAAACAATTAAATATCTAAAAAACAACTATGTTTTTTATGTAGGTAGGTAATTTTTTCTGAATTTAAAACTTTCTTGAAATCCCTGTGTCACTTTTCCATGGGTACAGGAAAAAAAATGATGGCACTAAGAGGATTAACAATAGGTGAGCTCTATCCACACAGAACAAACCAACCCTGAGATTACCTACTGTGGTTATTTATTATGTGAATAATTGAAGATATTTACTGGCTGTGAGGTAGGTGAACGTGTGGTCATTTGGAGAGTTCATTTGTTTCTGAAAGAGGTGGCCCATGCCCATCGCTCTCAAACTGCTAACAGTAAAACATCATTTAAAAGAATATAAAAAGATGATTCCCATATCAAATTATGAACAATAGTTCATTAATAATCATGGAAGACGTAAGCACTGGCATCAAATGTAGTGGTTGTTGGCTGTTGAAAAAAGTGGTCACTGAGAAGTTGAAATTTTTATTAGGTACAAATCAAAGTTTCAAGGAAAGTTTTCGGATAAGGAGGTGACTGTTGAGCCAGATTATATTTTACATTATAATTAAAGGTTTCATGGGATGAAAAATAATTTCCTTCTACATAAATTTTTAATAACATATTAAGAAATAATTTTTTCAGCTCCACTACTGCAGCCGAGATGTTAGATAGAATACTTATACCCTTTGTGCTTTTTATATTATGTATTGCACTTCATAGTTGATCTATGTTGTTAGACTATGCCAGTTATTTATCAACAAAGAGTTCAATAAAATGTATCTTTAATATTGTTCCCATTTCAGCTTGATGATTCATCAATTTCATATTATGGCATATTATACAGACCTTATGTTTATGGACTGTAGCAATGACTATATTTACTGCCAGTGGTCAGCAAAGAAGGGAAAAAAATCTTTCAACTTTAGAAGCTGTGGAAGTTGTGACAAAATAAAAATAAATCATTTACCTCCACTTTCTGCTATCATAAGGAATAACTATAAAATTATAATGTAAAATCAAATGATTACACTCTAATTAAAGGAAGTAAAACTGCTTGTAATGCATAGGAGGGCATATGATCAACATAGTACAGATTAAAATTATTCAATGAAAAAGTGTTATGTCAACTAATAAGGGTTACAGTTACTTGTCATAGCAAAGATAAACAATTAATTTATCAATATAGAAATAAATGCTTAGAAATATATGAATACCTGTCAAAGTCTTTCTTTTTCTTCCGGAACCATGACTCCTGCTGAATTTCACCTTCATTCTCATCAATTCTGTCTGCAGATTCCATTTCATTATTCATTTTTGCTAGAGGGGAAGAAATGAAAATTTTAAATGGGGAGAGTAAAACAATAAGAGAGGGAGTAATAAATGTGAATAAAATTAGGATAATTAATGTTATCAATTAGAAATTCACTCACATTTCCCTTCCTGACCTCTATCCTCACCCTCAGGCTCAATGTCTTCAGCTTGTGTTATCCAATCTAAGTATCCACGCAAATCATCTTCAATCTGTTGTTTTTCTTTTAACTTATGGAATTCTCCTCTATTCTTTGCTTTCTCTCTTTCTTTAGAAAACTCTCTAGATGAGGAATTAAACAATGAAATTGTGTCATACAATTTGTAAAAGAATTAGTTCAACCAGATGAGAAAATAAATTCGTAAATATGTGAAGACAATAACATATTAATTTTCATGGTTTTAATTTATTTCAAGGGAAAGGACCTTTTATATTAGGTTATTAAAAATATCATTGCATGTTTGAATTGACACTTAAAGTAAAGTTCCAAAAAAGTTAATTATAACTAAGTTACACAATTTGTGTAACCAAATATAGAATTCACTTATTCTAAAGGTAAATTTAAGGAGTCCTCTTCCAGCAATTTCTCAGAACACTGTGCTTCAAAACTATTACAAACGAGAGAATAATAATTAAAAGGACAAACAAAAATAGGTGTTCTTTTTCCACCGATAGTATTACCAAAAGTTTATAAATATTAATTTGGCAGTAGTATTGATGTCTAGATGAGGAAGTACAGAAGGAATGGTTTATAGAAACAGGAATATATAAATTAAAAATCAATTTTAATTATAGTTCCTTTAACCAGATTTCAATGATGGATCAGCATCCTTGGAATTAATTAGTAGGATTTGGAACTATCCATGAGAATGATTGTAGAGAATATTTCATGGGTTTTCCACATGACTGGATTATTTCGACTTTGTGGAAACCCTTCACATTTGGAGAAAGAGAAACACAGCAATTTCGACTTAAAACTTTATTTTCGTACATGACCATGGTTTTGTTGTGCCGCAATGTCATCAGGTGAAACATACAAAAATTGTCAGGTATTAATACAAGTCCAGACTCCAAGCCCATAATAGACTTGTATAAATACTTGACAATTTTTGTATGCTTCACCTGATAATGTTGCGATGAAATGAAACCATGGTTGTGGACAAAAATAAAACTTTAAGTGGCAATTTCTCTGTTTCTCTTTCTCCAACCACAAAGCTGGAATGAACCAGAAGATGTTTAACACCTCCTCCAACAAAGAGACAAGAGGTCAGCAACTGAAGAAGTGGAAATGTAGCTTGAATACACATTGAAAGAAGAAAACTCTAAAAGTGCTATATGTATATTGTCTAAAATAATAGGATTGTTGGTTTTTCATTCTACTTTCCTTTCTTCTTCATCCAATTTGGAAGCAGATCATATGAATGTTTGGTGAGTTTTTGTTATTCTATAATTTTTTTTATTATTTTAGAAAAAAACATGAAAAATGTAGAAAGACCCAGAAAACGATTCAACCATTTTATGTAGAAACCCCCAAGATCATGTTTCTGCTAACAAAGATTTTGGCTGATAAACGTAATTATGGAACAAATTATCATCATTGGCTAAGGCATCATTGTACATTCTTAATTGAAATATACCTGCATTTCAATGTTAAAGTGTAACAGTTCTTGTGCTTGTCTGTCAATATACTGGAATTGTCTTGAGGGGAAAAGCATTTAAATTATTTAAAAGTAAGATCCTAGTCATCTCTACCTTTTTCCGTGTGTTATGGAGTCCGAATTGCTTTTATTAATTATTTCTACCCACTTTTCCAAATATAGGACATCCTTCCACCCCTATCCTCTCTCCTCATGTCTTCTTCCATAGTGTCCATCCATCTGTGATTGGCTCATCCTCTCTTCTTCTTGCCCACCCCCTCCGAGTACTCTTCAGTTGACACACTCATCAGTCATCCATTCAACTTTCCAAACCACCTTAACCTGCATTCCTATACCTTTTTTTATAACACAAATTACCTTGTTACTCCCTCTGATGTGCTAAATTTTTATTATGTCCCTTCTTGTGTCTCCACACGCCCACCTCAACATCCATTTCACCCGACTTCAACCTTTCTGAGCATTTTTTATGGGCCACACATCCAAGCTATGGAACTCCTTCTCCACTAATTGGTAGAATTTCCTTTTCATTTTGCAACTCATCTTTGCCCCAGAAAACACCAAGCAGTTCCGTGCACTTTGTGTACTTCATCCATTTGGATGTCTGAAAAGCATATGTTGTATACCTCATCCAGTGGTCCTCTTTCCACGATCAGTCCAAGTCATTTATTTTCACAGAATTATTGCTTCTTCACTCTGGAATTCCAAATGTTTATTTTCTGCACCACTCTCTATCAAATACTCCATTTTTATCTCCCTGACCTTCATATCACCTCTCCTCACAACCTTCCTGCGTTCCTCCAGCCTCACGTGTCATATCGCAGAAAACACAATCTTCTAACAAAATTCTCCATGAAGGATTACACCTTATGTCCTCAACCAGCACGCCCATTATCAGGTGAAAAATGTAAGGACTTAGTTCAAGACACTGACGGAGCCCAACTGCAACAGGGATTCTCTGCATCATTCCAACACTTAGTCTTCCTCTCCCTCATGTATAAACCTATTTGTCTTTCTCAGCATTTTTACGCCGATTGTCTCAAAGTAAAGAATCAATATGGCCCCTCTACCTGGTATGACAAAGTGCTCCACTTCTATTTGTTTCCTGAAGTATCATTCCTTCAATTAAATTTTTACAGATCACCAATGTGAGTTATATTTGCTTGACACCAATATAGTTCCAACAGTTTCGGACATCTCACTTTCCTTTATAAATTGGCATCATAAATTGGCTTCCTCCCTTCCTGCGGTAACTTTTCAGGGATAGCCCCTTCAAGAGATACCAAAGTACATCGATCTCCTACCACAATTCTGCTATGAATTTGACTGTTGCCACTGCTCTTTCGTCTCCTTCATCGTACATATAGCAAAAAAATTGTGTATATTATAAAGTTTGATTACTGGAAGCCTACATCCAGGGGCTATCAATTTTTTTCTTATGTTTATAACATGGTAACGATCAATTGCAAGTTATAAGTAAATACGTCAATTATAAGTTATAAGTGCAGACTATCATCTGAGGTTCACAAAGTACATAAATATTGTTTATTAGTATTCATATAAACATTTAAAAATAAGTAATTTAAAAAATACATAAGCTATTTTAAACAATACCATGGGAAATATTGTTTTAAAAGTTATTGCACATGCAACGACAACCTTTTTCTCTGGATATTCATTAACAAAGCGTTTGTGACAAATTTATTTACTGAATGGTAAGAGTATGACTAGCGGTCTGCAGGGACGAACAGAAGGAACATAATTCTATGAAAAAATAATTTAGTAAACAATTAACGGCCAAAGAATTTTTATAACATTCATAAACAGTGGAAAAACGAACAATCACATATTAAATGGCAGCAGAAATAAAGACTTGAAACTATAGAGGAAAAAGCCAAGGTTTGGTGAAGCATCTAATCGTCCATACGACACTTTCACCAACAAAACTTTAGTATGATCACCAGAGTTTCAAAATTTCATGGAAGAAGCATTAATCTTCCATTCCCGTATTTCCAAATGTATGTGCATCAACAAAAATTGGAGAAAAAAATGATTTTAAATGTGAACACAATGCTGCATAACCTCCAAAAACAAGGGGCAATGGATACGGAACCTATGATAAAAATATTTTTCATTTCATTGATAATAGTGATACTAGGAAGCGCAAAATTATACTTATGAGAACAGATATTGTATAGCCTATTGTCTGTATCTGCCTATCAGGTTCTATTGGTCTCTTTCGAATAATTTCCACAATTAAAATTCATAACTCTGCTGTCCTTGTTACACTCATTCTCAGTTCCACTCAGAGAACTTTATATATTGTGATATTTGTTGTATTTGAGGGGGTTTATTTTGTTTGAAAACATAAATTCACAACTATGTGATTTTGTTCATTTGTGTGCAATTTACTTCAAATTATTAGTTCGTATTCAAAATCATCTGCTAGATCCAATTATCCAAAATTTACAGTGTCAATATCTTTCTTCAAACTAAATGAACTCACAAAAGGTCTTGGCACTAGTTAATTGTTTCATTACCCTATTACTAAGCACTTCAGAGTCACAATAAGTCTAGCCAGAGTCATTTAAGGACCTGGTATGTGATGTGTTTACTTAGGTCACCCACTGATTCATTGGGGAGCCTTTCCAGAAGCAAGTATTTGCTTTAGACAAGTACCAAAGACTGAATGCTTTGTATAGTCATCTTTCATAAAAGGTTTGTTGCATGGACCCACTCACTCCTGAATCAAGTGGCAGAGGAGAAGCTGACATGAAATGTTTCATCACCTGTTGGCAATTGGTGGATTTCAAATTCAGTCATGTTCACATCAAATTATTTGAACAACATACCAGCAGCCAAAGTTTCATGTGGTTACACACTTTTACTTTGGCACACTCTTTCAAATGAGGGACGAAACTATACCATCACCTAATGTAATTGTCAAGTTATAAGCAAAATTTTCTTTCAAGAATCATAAAATCTTTTTAACATGTTCATATGCCTCACTACATATCAATGGAAATCATTCAGAAATGACTTCTTCTGTCAGCAGATGAACCTGACTGGCACGAATGATGTAAGGATTAAAACCTGCCAATTGGTGAGTAATGGTAGTGGTTCTCAGGTGGTGGTGGAGCACCTTCACCACCAACTGAAAACAGGAACCTGCTGTCACAGCAGACAAAAGAGGACAGTGTTTCTACAGTATCTTATCCACAATCTTACCTGACTCTACAGCATTTAAGGATACCCATAGTTGAAATAAAATAATATTGAACTTTTCCACAGGATTTATCATTTGGTGTGGATTTATCATATTTCACCCTATTACAATATTTTCAGCTTTCAATTTAATGCTTTCTACCAAATAATAAATTCTGGGAAAAAGAATGAATTTTTATGTCAACTATGGATATTCATAACTTCCACAAAGTGAGGCCTAAAACTATAAAATTCTTGAGTAAGGATATATTTTACTACTAATCAGAATATGTGTGAAATAGCACATTAAATTTTAGGTAATAAAATAGGAATAAAGTTAATTCAGCTTACACTCACCCACTCAAAACACCAAGAATTAGGTTCATAACAAAAAAGGCTCCAAGAATAACCATAGAAATAAAATAGATCCACTGCCAACTGTTTCCCATTGCATCTTCAATCTGCAGTAAAAAAAACAATAAGATAAGAAGTATCCTCAAATTGTAATTATTATGTCGTAGTCTAGTATGCATTAGTATAGGAAAACATGTGGTGTAATATACATATGATAACATTTTTCCATCCCTAAATATTGCAATATTTCCTTGTAATGACTAGTCCCAATTATTAATGTTACACTATCAATTGGATTAAATCTCATACTGCTTATTATTGAAAATGTTCAAATGTGCTTTAATGTGTAATTGTTGTCATTGTTCCATATTTACAAATTATAATATAAGCAGCAGATAAATTACATTTCATGAACATTTTATTTTGGCTCATTTTAGTTAATTTATCAAAATGCTAATTGTGAAGTATTATAAAATTAACTCCTCAATACTCTCCAAAAGTGTAGATTACCAATTAATACTCATTCCATGGAAATGTATTCATTGACTTGTGATCATATTATGATTAATCTAACATTTCATTTACATTTAATTCTAGTATTGCCCAAAAACTATTTCATATTATTTCATTTCAGAGGAGAAAAAAATATATGTATGTCGACCTTCAAGGTTGAAGACGAGTGGAAATGCTCGAAATATTGCATTAACATAACTTTTAACTGTGCCGTCTTTCTGTGTGTTCCTGTTCGTCTCCTGTCTATCTTCTACACATTTTGTATATATGTATATATATATATATATATATATATGTATATTCTCAGTTCTCCAGATTGATAAAGGGGCAAGGAGCCTCGAAATATTTCCGAAATGTAAGTCTATCTTTTTATTGTTTCTGTGTGTGAA
>WURS02000010.1:3038908-3078741 GCA_011762765.2 Rhinocypha anisoptera | reverse complement strand
TTCGGGTACCACATCTTCGTGGGAAACCACAGGTGGCACAGGGAAATGAACTGGCCCCTCTACCCTGATGTGTGAATATCCAGATGCTGTGGGCTTAGTACTAGGTGAGCTCTACCCTCACTTAACATACCAACCTTCGGGTTGATCACTGTGGTTATCACTCAAGACATTATTTTGCTTGGCAATAACTTTACTTCAGCAGCAGCTGCTTAATGTTTAACATTGATGATTAAGAAGATGCTATGTTTATTAATGTATATAATTTGAAATAGAAATCCAAGAATAATTCAATCATGCAATTAACTATTCATTGGCATAGCAAACATGAAATAGAGAAATGAATTGTGGGCTTACCGGAAACCTATTGTGCAGTGGCACTCATAGTCATTAGGATTGTGGGTTGAAGGTAAGCAGATTGCATCATTGTGGCAAGGTACACTCTCACATGGATTTTTGTTGACCCTTGGGCTGGGGAATATTTCGTTTCCATGTGACTGCCCTCCATCTTCTGATCTGATTCTGCTTCCGATGTTCTCACCATGCCTACTTAGGTCACTACACTCTTTAACATTTGCTGACTCCACTACTGATTGTATCAAGTCCAGTTCCACACCAGAAGCCTCAATCTAAAAAAATACAGCAAACATTCTTTATAAACAACTTATATTGGAGTCACAGACAACCTTCTTCATCTGAGAAACAGACAGCAGAGAAAGGAAGAGCAGAAGAAGATAGAAGGAGGGAGAGGAAGAGAAGGGAAGGAGCATGTAGTAGTAGTATTTTTTGTTTATAGGGTGCTTTGATAGCTGTGGTCATTTCGCACCTCTTCAAGTCTTAGAAAAACCCACCTGGACAAACACAACACCCATGCCCTGGGCTGGATTCAAAGCTGTGACCTTAGGTTTAGCCGGTGAGCACACAAGGCTATCCCGCTCAGTGAAGGGGCATGTAGTGGAGCTTGTAGGAGAGTTATTAACAAAATAAAGCCAGTAGATATTACTGATATGACCACTATGGCTAACAATTTCAATGATTATTTTCTGAGTCTGCCAGTTTTCTCCCATATGCCCCGAAAGTTTACAACCCTCAATTTTCCTCCTCAATCGAAGTCTTTTATTCTCTCTCCATGCACAGAGAATGAACTGATGGATGCTGTCAAGGCCTTGGGATTCAAAAAATGCTCTGGCATTGATGAAGTACCTTCCTTTTTGATATTGTGTTGCTTTAGCACAATACAATCATTGCTTCTCTTTCTTATTAATGATTCCTTCTAGCATGGGGTGTTTCCACATATTTTTAAAACATCTAAAGTCATCCCTTTGTACAAAAAAAAGGAAGTATTTCTGATATGAACTCATATTGCCCTATTTCAATTCAGTCTTAGTTTGCTAAAATCTTTGAAAAAGTGTTCTATAAGAAAAATCTCTCTTTCCCTGACTCTATTAATCTCTTTTTCCTTTAACCATAATGGTTTCAAGAAAAACAAATCTACAAACCCCACTATGGACAATGCCAATAATCTTTTACTATCCTCCTTAGATGGCAAACTTCAAACATGCACAATGCTTTTTGGCTTTAGTAAAACTTTTGATTGCATAAATCACGAGTTACTGCTTGTTAAACTTAATAGGCTTGGCATAAGTGGCATTGCCAACGAAATGGGCTAATTGTAGGAGTGTATGTGTATGATATGATCATTGTGGGAGTGAAAGGAAAGATAAAAGAGTTCAAAAATGAATTGGGTAGACAGATGGAGGTAAAAGATCTTGGTGAAATCTCAAATTTGTTGTCACTCAGTGTGACAAGGCCAGATAGAAATAACTTGACTGTAAGCCAGAAGGCATACATTACCAGTGTATTAAATGTGTCAACATGTCTGAATGCAAAGGAGTGACTGCCCCACTGGAGATGGAAAAATTTGTAAGGGGAGTGGGTGCTGACAGAATTGAATTTGACACTCATATTTATCGGAAGGCGATAGGCTATCTCTTATATATTGCAGATGGTACCAGGCTGGATACATCATACCCTGTGAGCACACTCAGCCAGCATTGCAAGAATCAGGCTGTGGGAGATTGGAAGCATGCAAAGCATGTGCTTAGATATTTGAAGAGGACAAGGGATTATGCTCTCCATTACAGTAAGACTAGCAAATCATTTGAAGCATATGCTGATGCAGATTAGATGATGACCATGCTGATGCCAGGTCAATTTCGGGATATGTTGTCAATTTTGCAGGAGGGGCAATGAGATGGAGGAGCAAAAAGCTGGGGTGTGGGGCAACTTCTACCACACATGCTGAATACATATCCATGCATGAGGCAGTGAAAGAGGTACTGAAGAGAGAAGAGTGAATGATATTCATGTTAACATTCACAGTTTAAGCCTTTACCAGATGAGCCCACAATATTGTTCAAGTAAAATGTATAATGCTCTGCCTAAATCAATAAAAGGCTTAAACAACTTAAATGAATTTAAAAAAAGATGCAAAGAAGTATTTAATAAATCAAGCCTTCTATTCAGTAGAAGAATTCAGGGAAAACTGATTACCATTTGTAAACTGTCCTGATATTGTGTTTTTGCTTATATTACCAGTACCTTGAAGCATTAAATGTATATTGTCCATAATTATTGCAAGAGTTGGTATTATTTATCTATAATAATGAGGGGAGGTGTTAAGAGTGTGTTAATATAGCAAATAATATTGTATAAGTAGTATTTTATTTTATATGTGGTATGCCTGCATACAGGCATTTAATGCTTCATTTTTTCTTGTAACCGGAAGCCATGAACCTCAAGGAGAATAAAATCAGTTCGTGTGCAACAAGCAAGCAGTTCGGTTCCTTATTCATTGTATCCTACTCGATCCGGTCCACCACGTTTATATTTCAGGCGAGAGAATAGCATGGCATGGCATAACTGACATGTAGCTCCTCTCATTATGCTCATGTATGCTAAACCTTACCTACATATAAGGTTATGTATGTGCGTGTATGTAAGATTACTTACTTGCTCGTTTGGGCATTTATCCTGATTCAGACAAGCACTGACTAAGTTAAGAAAATGATCAATGTTATTATTACTTTTGTCAAATAATAGGCGATTTCATGATATAAGTTGTCCAAATGTTATTATTCATGATACATTTAAAACAAATAATTGGACAGGAATATAAAAATGTGTATTACATAAAATGTATTGAATTATTTTAAAGTGGTCCTTAAATGACTAAATTCAAGAAGGGGAATGGCTTGTCTGATAACTATTCTTTCTTTAATATCTCTTATTTATAGAGCATAGAAACAAGCAATGATTAAGCTAAATATAAAAAAAGGGGTCAGCCTTATCTATGTAATTAATTAGTGATGGAAAATTTATCAGAGCTCAATCATCAAGTTCTGGAAAAAAAATTAAAATAGATGAGGTTACTTAGTGGTAACATTAGTAGATAAACCTATTTTAGTCAGGACTCTTGAATTGCTGCTACTCACAACAAGACAATAGAGAATAAAGAATGGAAGACACCAAGGTGCTAGATGTAGAAATTTGAAAGGTAACTCACCCCTGATATACAACCGTCAAATGTTGCAACATGTCCATGTCTGTCTTCAGGAAGTCCTACCCCAGAAGATATTTTCACTTTTTCCCTATTGTAACCACCAACATACAATGGAGTCTTAAGGTTAAGACCTCTTGTTGTCCCTGGTGATTTCCCTGAAATTGTCTCTTCTCCATCAACTGAAAGGAATCCTTCACGACCATCACGACCAGCAACTATTGACACCCACTGATCAGCCTCCAACTTCCTGTTACTCCTCAATATAGCTGTACCTGTTTTAAATAATTGTGATTGAATGTAGTCAAATTATGAAACCTAATTAAAAGATGATGCATACTTATTTAGTCTGTTAATTAATTTTTACATAAGATATTTTAAAAATAAGAAAATTTGTAAAGGTAAAATTAATAAAGAAAAAAATGTTCTCAACAAAATATGGGTGTTTATTGTTTTTCATTGTTTTATTTCAATTCATGAACTGAGGGGATATAGGATAAACAGAATACAAGACCCAGATACACATCTGAGGATACCATTTCTTTATCTGATACAAGGTTCTTATTAAAGGAATGTGAGAATCAGTACTTACAGGTTACAGGGGTTCATACAATAGTTAAGTACGTAATTAACTGCAAGGATTTTGGCTTCACTTTGAGGAAGTTTTTAATATTTATATTTAAAACACAGTTACAAAAATACTTTTTAGAGATATTCATTGACACCACATGCTTCACTTTGCCCCATACTTACCCTGGAAAAGTACTATTGTAGTGCTTGTAATATTAAGTAGGTTTCATACAATAGTTAAGGAATCAATAATGTGAAATTTAAACTGTCATAATGGTATCTTTCTGATCATTTACAGTATGTACACATACATAATAATCAATCTTCACCTCTTAGAATAAATAACAGATTACCCAAGTATCAGTAATAGGGTGTTCATTATTTCTGATCATGATAAATGCTAAAGTTTCATGTTAGGAATTATTATAGTCTGCTGAATACACCTTCACAATCTTGATGATCTGGAAACTAGCAAATTATATAATTCCATTCATTCAGAGGCAGTAAATAGATCTCAGTTGATGGACTAGCAGTAATCAATAACAAAATCCAGTTATGACCTTTGCTCTTAGTACTACCATAAATCTCAAGTTACTTGCTTTCAAACTTGGCCATAAATTACTATGGGATTCACACACATCTGGAGTTCTTGTCAAACTTTCTAAAGCATTTTACATCCTAAATAGGCTGCAAACTCTAGTTCCCTAAGAATATCTATGATCAAAAAATTTTTTATTATTTAATATTCATCCCAATTATGTGATTCAGTTATAGTGCCTCAGCCAACAAAACCATGCTTATGATGCAAAAATAGGGCTGTTAAAATTATTTATCATTCCCTACCAAGGAAGGATTTAAAGCCCCTTTTTAATTAAAAAAACATGATGCTGCTTCAGACTCTTTACATCTACAAATGTCTGTGACATTTTAGGGAAAATCTTAGTTCCCTTAATAAGAGAGAAAACATTCATCACCAATTGCCAGTTATGCAAATATAACTATGATCTTTTAATCTGTTGCCCCAAAAGGCAAGAAATTTGAGTGTAGTAAGGTTTAAAAATGTCTTGCAGGATTAGCTAAGGGCAAAAAGGATAAAGAAAAAAATAATGGTAGAATTAAAGGAAAGATTTGGAAATTTCCTTGAACAATGAATTGAAATTTAAATTACAAAAGTTAAATTTCATTAGTTAAATTGGAAAGACAAAGATTCAAAGTGCTGAATTAATACTAGAGTGGTCCTAAAAAGCAGACTGTGACACTCATGAATTTCTTAAACATGAATTCGGGCATACCTGATCCAACATCATAGCGGAACTCGATTTGACTGTCATTTATGGTCAATGATGTAAAGTCACCCTTCCCATCCTCAGATTGGGCACAGTAGAGCAACAGTCCATCTTTCAATTGGTGTGGCTTGATTTGAAGATTGAGCTTCAGTCTGTACAAAAAAATTATGGAAATAATTAAATAAAACAAAATTATTTATGCATATTCAATAGTTTTTTTAATTTTACAAAAATTTAGCCTAAAAAAAAATTTATGGTTAAATAAGTAGGGTTTAAATGTGAGAACATTTTGGTAGCTGGAGAATTCATTGGCAGGTAATCATGGACTAGTTAGCTATTATGCCAAAGAACTAGACCTGGTTGAGCATACTACAAGACTAATGCTAGAGATTTGGAATAAACCATAAAAAGATTAATTTAATGGGTCTCTTTGGAACTGAGTGAAACAAATGTAGGAGAAGATAAGTTGGAGCAAGTGGAAAACTATTAGGCAGTATCTTAGAAAGTGGGCATATCAGGAGTGGAGTTAAGAAAAAAGTCACATCAGAATAAGTAATATTCATGAAGAGAAAGGATGACATAAACTCCAAATAAGAATGTATAGAAAAAATTAGTGAGATCTCTTATAAGAAGCATTGCATTGCATGATTCTGAAGTTTGGTCCCAGAGGAAGGAAGATGAGAATACATTCGGCTTTTGAGATATAGGTGAAGTGAAGTGTCGAAAAAAGAAGAAATATTGAGAATGGTAGGAGAGAAGGGGCAGGGAAAGAGTATTTATGAAGAAGTCAGGAAAAGTGAATAGAAAGTTAATCATAAGGAACAGGTTATTGAGGACTGTAACAGAGGGTAGAATGTTAGATAATGGAGGCATATATTAAAAGAGAATAGATATTTAAATAAAATGATAGCATGAAGAGGGATTTAGAAGAGGGTGGGGTACATTTGTCCTTAGTGGAGTCCTTCAAAACACTAGCTTCAACTGGGAGATTGCCAATCAAGCAATTGTAAGCCTAGATATGAGCATAAATTTTAACCCTCTCCACTAAAATAAATTATACCTTTCTTCCCTTATTGAGTGGAATAAAAATAACTCTTCTTCCTCATTTTGCACTGCAATGCACAAAATAAAGATTAAAAGTGCTGCAATGCAGTTATATTGAAGATACTATTGCTAAGATAGTAATAAAAAACTAAAAAGAGCTGAATAAAAAGAATGCATATTTTGGCTCCAAATTAAAGACGAGTGTGAAAGTGGAACGAGTGTACAAGTGGAAAGAGTTAATACAGCTGAGGTGTAATGAGCTAATAATAAATATCCACTGGATTTCAAAAAATATAAAAATGGTATAAATCTGCCTCTAAAAACTTCTCAACAGGAAAAACTGGAGAAAGAAGAAGACAAAAAACTTCACTTGGAAAATGCCTTTATTGGCAGTGAGCAACACAACATTGAGCAAATTAATGGTAGTTGAAAAGGCACCAAAAGCTTGGAAGGGCTTTAAAAGCAGGTGATAACAGTAATACTACATAAATACTAGTATGAATGCCTTGGTCTCCATCATTAAAAGCGGAAAATCAAATCCAGAGAATTGCATTGTAAATATACTCCATTTCCTCATAGTATAACAAATTGAACTACATAACTTAATGTCGTATAGAGTTTTCCTTATTCGTGAATAAGAGGGATGATTTAATGAGTGCTTATCAAATTTTGAGTGCACAAAAATGAAGGTTGGTATTTTGACATGAAATTTCTTTATATGTCTAATAGGTAGACATTAACACATTGCGTGTGCATGTGAGAAATAAGATAGGACATTTTCAACAGCAAATTATGCATTATGGAATGGAATCATTCATGAGTTTTATCCTGGTTCTACTGATGGAAATGCATTAATATTTTTTATTGAACAGCAAACAAAATTTATAAAAGTGGAGTAAAATAAGAGCAGAAGAAAAGTCAGGAATAGCATGGAGGTATCATTTCACCTCTGTGTGCCACCTGTGGTTTTCAAGGAAAGTCTAGTATCCAGGAAAATCATACACCTTGTGTTTAGTCTGGAGTGCCACAAAGTATCACCCCAATTTAAACTTGGAACCACCTTCAGTAGCAAATGCTTTTTCCACTTGGCAATCACACCACTAAATAAACCTGTTTGTAAGTACAGAACCAGTTGACGGCTCTATACAATTGTCTAGATAATGACTAATATCTCAAGCCAATATAAAATAAATTTAATTAACAGATTGAAAATTCACATGGAATACATGATGATAATATTCTGATACATTACCTTTTCAATGCTTTTGGTGTTGGGTAAGCGACATAGCCACCATCAGCTGTGAATGCTGGTTGCCGAACAACCAGGTCTTCCTCACAGCGATGTCCTTTCTTGCCTATTGGACAGGAACACTTGAGACCCCCTTCTTCGTTCATACATGTGCCACCATTATGGCATGCACCTGTGCCAACACCAAAAATGAATACATATTGAGAAACACTGCATCCAATAAAGTAAATGAGAACACCCACCTTTTTGTAATCGTTTATGCAAAGGCAATGAGTAGCATTCAATTTCATTGAGAAACTAATTAATACATTCGATTAGACAAAAGAAAAATTACATGTGATTTGACTTCCTCATGAAATGCTATAATCAATGGGTGACAAAATAATAAATGGTCAAAATTGTTTAAATGCTGGGTCCAATCATAAATATTTCCTACCTGGGAAGCAAGCCTCGCCAACCCTTTCACAGAGGTCTCCAGAGAATCCTGATGGGCAGAGGCACACAAAGCCATTGACTGTACTGGACTCTTGGCATATACCATGGTTACGACAAGGATTGGCTTCATCACTAGAGCAGGTATCACAGGAATTGACACCATCTCTTGTGTTTGCTTCCATTACAAGGTCATACACTTTTGCTCCAACCACCAACCTACTGATGCATCCTGTAGTCAACAAGGATATTTACATTATTCACACAGAAATATTTCTTCATTATGTGAATCTTTTAAGTGTTTTTTTGTGTGTATAAGTGTGTGCATGTGCTTGTGTTAGCTGCTCAGCTTTTATTACATTCAGAACAATGCCTAGACACAAAGTCCAAAATTAGTCCAAACCAAAATGTACTGGGCTGGGTTTTTTGGATTGGACATTTTGTCCATGGACTTTTTGTCTGGTAACCATTTAGAACATGTGTTCCATATGTATTTTATTGAACATCTGAGAAACCAAGAGCTGAATAACAGAGTCAATAATAAGTTCATTATCTTTTCCCTGACTTTGGCAGCAGAACACTATATGAATGCAAATTTCAAACTCTTGCTGCCATACTGATTCCTAAGAATCGGATTCATATGACTGGTTATCAATACTGGTACAAATGCCCAAGACTGGTGGACCCATGAAGTGGGTACCAAAACTGACTCAACCTTAATTTTATTATATTCCATTCATTTTTTTCTATTAACAGCTCTTGCTGATGGCACCAGTTAGGATATTAGATTACTGGAGGTCTCAGGTGGTTCAACCTGAAGTGGAGGAATCAAGATGGGATTCTTGTGGTGTTTTGGCCAGGATGGGCCAATGCTATGGAAGCTTTATGAAGAATGGTTTGAAGAGTTCCAGAAGCTAAGAACTTGGTAATGACACTAAGTTGCTGAGAACAAATGTTGTATGCCTTTTGAGTTTTCAAAACAAAATTCATTCCTCGGTGTTAAAGCCATGTTACATTTGAGATTATGACATTAATCTAACAATTATTTCTGGTAATTTACAGGGAAATAGAACCAGCAATTCATGTCTCATAAAAAGTACTCTGAACTTCCTTTAGGGTATTTTTTAACCACAATAAAAAAAGTAAAATAAATTTTGACCAGAAGGTTTTTGACATACCAACAAATCCACGTGTGAATCCAGACAAATGGTTTATATTTGCAAAATCACGAACACCACCAATGTACAGAGGTTCTTCAAGGTCAAGACCCTGGAATCTTCCAACTGCAGTTCCATTATAGGGACCAGCTCCATCCACATACATTGATCCTGTAAAAATTTAAAGGCACTATTTACTAAAATTATTAATACCCAAACATCCAAATTACAATACATGCATACACATGCATAGTACTTACAGTCAACTCTCAATTATTTATTTCCAATAATTAAGGAACAATGAAAAATATAAAAAGGTTAATTTGAAAACAATGGAAGATATAACTAGGATTATTAAAAAATTAATGCTAATGTTTGCATACATTTTTAAAATGAATATTACTTAGCTGTGTTCATTAAAAATTGTTTTGAGACTCCACAGTTAAAATGGATAACTAAAAAAAACATTACAAATTCTTAAAGTACTTTTGGATAGCTTAATTGAAAAAAATAATGAGCAGTTCCTTGATTACATCTTCCAATCCTACACATCCATCCACTCTATATTTCTGGATTGGTGTGAATATAGCCAATCAAAGCAAAGAAATAACAAAATAGATGTTTATACTCAATCCCATGACAATGTTATAAAATGAGTTGATATCATTTTTTGTCACCATATTATTCTGTTTTTAACATGTGAAAATGAACTTATCACCATGTAAACAGCCATTGAGTGCTAATGCTCTATGATATGAGGGTAACATAAATATTTAAATACTATACTACATAATAATAGCCACTTTTATGAATATATTTTTCTCTTTTATAAAAAGAATTAATTTTCAACAACAAGAAAACATGAAATGACAATAATCACCATCAATTTCTGATGATGTAAGGATATTCAAAGAAATGTCATGCATTATAGCCTATATCTGATGAAGCAGAAATGTCCTTATTATAAATTATTTATGTAGGAAGACATTTGTCTCAGCTCAGTAGATAGACTGTTCTCTCTTACAACATTAATTTACATTGAACATATAATTAGGGTGATTCTAATACAAGCTGTTCTTGTAGGCACATTCAAAATGCCTACAGATAATTAAAAATTACAACACAGAGGTGAGATAATGGATTGTAAAAAGAAAGTGCTTATTTTAAATGGTTAGAATATTTTTCAAAAGGAAAATGTACCCTCAGCACAGCAGCAATAACATTAAGTGAGAAAGCCCTTAATTCCACAGTTCCAAGATGCTGGTATAGCCCTGCCCATTAGAAAACAAAAGTTGAGATTTTCTTTCTATGCCCATTAAGGTTAATGGAAAGTGGGGGAAAGTCACAAGATCTAGTAATCAAGTCTGCTAAAAATTTAGACTTAATTTTTGTTATGGAATCAAATGGTGCATAGTGGGAAGGATATGAAGGTTTTACTATATTCTGAGAGAATCGGTCAAAAGCCATCAGCACCCAATTGAATTGAGGGAATATCTGTCGAATTTTCATTCATGTAGTTTTACGACTTATTATGAACCATTTTGATTGAAATTGAAGCTAATAGAACAGCACAAGTTCAAAAGGAAGTACATAAAGAGAATGGAGAGGAGTCTGAAGAATTACAGGAATATAGCACATGGACTAAAATCTGAATTGGATGTGAAAAATAGGAGGGTGAATTAAAGATGAAAAATATTATTAGTGGTTGTCAAAAACCTCTCTTAAGCTGGTAGAACACTCCATTCTAATAATATTAATTTAAATATAAACATTTCTCAGACCCTGTGATGTATGACAACTCATATCAATCCTATCAGACACATTTAAGTCCACTCTAACTCCTGTGACATCCATGCAAACTATTTTTATCCCAGTTTTCATAAAAATGGACATAATATATATATGTTTGTATATATGTACATGATACATTATGTTCTTTTTAGAAATTATTTTTTGCATGCAAAACTTAAGTCAGGTTGTGTTATGGTAATGAATTAATTCTTATTGCAGTATTACATTTCAAGGGATCAAGTCTGCTTGGAATTTATGAACAGGAAATTGAGAGTTTACTGTAATTTTTCCATCTAATTAGTTCACTTTATTTGTATTCACTGGTGTTCTAGGGTCTTGAAGAAGTAGACCATTGGTGGAATGTAAAATGTGAGAAACATAACTAAAATATTAATTTTCAGTCCAACAAAAATACAATGACACATACTACATATTGAAAGAAGTGCATTTAGGATATGTAGAGTGGATTTAATTCAGTGGTATATATAAAAATCAAGGTCATGCCAGACATAAATTTCTGGGTATATGACTCTTGTG
The DNA here is from genome assembly GCA_011762765.2 of Rhinocypha anisoptera. Classification (NCBI taxonomy): domain Eukaryota; kingdom Metazoa; phylum Arthropoda; class Insecta; order Odonata; family Chlorocyphidae; genus Rhinocypha; species Rhinocypha anisoptera. The sequence goes on along the minus strand of WURS02000010.1, from coordinate 3,067,119 downwards.
ACTATGCAACCCACCTTTATGCAGCATTAGGCAGGGAAAACATTACACAATCAATAATAAATAAATTAACATGAAGCCAGTTACATGAAAATCCTTTGGACATCTACCAGATACTTACCAACACCCTGCATCCCCTTGTAAGCTAAAATACAAGACATTAACCCTTAGAGTGCCATGCTTCTCTCAATGACTTCCTTTTTATCAATAAATGTATTATATATGCACAAAGGCATACTGCTATTTATTAATAACTGAAATTTCTATCATACCATATTGAGTAGAAAAATATACTACTCACTGAATAGGAAAATTTTACATGTGATTAATGTTAAGCGGAATTTTTAAAATGATAATCAGTTTAGGTAAATTGGCCTAAAATTCTTTGGAACACATAATGGCCATTTGATATGGCACTCAAAGTGTTAAACATTTTCTTTTTGAATTGCATTAACAGCAATGATAGAAGAAAATACATTTTACTTAAGTGGTCACTTTTACCTTTGAAACACAGACAGATACTGACTTAAGTAGTATATCTATAATGATTTCTTATATGGCCACAACATACATAAAGCACAAGCATAAATACGATTCAAGCATCAGAAACCAAATAATATCTATTTTAAAAGTTAAAAGAATCAGAAAATTTAGATTTTTTACGTTTTTGTTGAAAATTTTTATCTATGTAGTTAACATGCACAATTATCCCATCACTCAGTACTATTAGATAAATTCAGTAAAATCTTGATTTTAGATAACAGGGGATAACAGATTTTAAAGACTGCTGGGGATTCTAAAAACAGTAATAATTCGCGGAAAATGATATATAAAGTTGAGAAAAGATTTTAACAGTAAATACATGACCTATGGTTTCATGTGAAAATCAAACATTAATACCATTTATTTTCCTTTAAAAACCATCTGGACCAACATATGGATATATGCAGTAATTCTACATGATATAATAATTTTAGCCTTTTGTGACCCTTTCCTGCCTATGTTACACTTTTTCAAAAACTTTGCTCTCCCAGTTTTTCATCACTGGATTATCTCCTCCAGAGATAAAAAATGGAACAATTATTATCTGCCAGGGACAACCATTTCAAGTAAAAAAAAAAGTTGCATATTTTTTGTCGTCCATAGTGCTAACTCTTCCAAATTCAATCTTATCTCTGTGACATTATCCTCCACCCATCCTGATGCCACAGAGTCCTTTCATTATGGTAAAAAATGGTATACCCCTAAGAATTCCCTAAGAGGTCATCTGCATAATACAAATGCAGTTTTTGATCACCTTTGAATGCTCCCCACACTTTTACATCATCATCTTATTTAACAACCGCTCATAATTAAAATGATGCATAACATATGATAACCACTGTAGTTAATCACAAGGTTGGTTTGTTAGGTAAGGTTAGGACTCACCCAGTACTAAGTCTAAAAAATTGTGAAAATTCATACATCAGGATAAGGGCACCAGTTTCATTCCCTGTACATTATGGTGTATCAATTCAAAACGAATTTGCTGTTGTAATAATTTATATTTAAACTCCTGTGTGTCCATAGTTGAAAACCCCCACCAATTAAACTATCCTCTCTATACTCTAACATTGTATACCTTTGCAGCCTCTATGCAGGTATTGGCTGATAGAGGAGCCTGGCAAATTCACAATATCATTCAACCCCTTATCTGCATAAAATGAATTTCTACATTTGCTCAGGCAACTGTGAAGAAAATGTTCTTGCATGTTTGACCATCATCTTCTTCCCCTTGCTAATACCCTATCCAAATGTTATGGCCTAACACCTTTCTAAGAAAGGTTTGTATAGTCACAATTTCTTATTATTCCAGAATGGGGTCCTAATTTTCAGTGGTGTTAGGGAGGACTTGGATTCAAAGCCTGCTACACCCTTTCCTGAGCTTGAAGGGGAGAATATCCCTCCACTTTTTCACATACACAGTGGTAGAGTCAGAATGAAGTTGCTGTAGATGAAGTGCTAATGCATACACTTAAAATTTGCACAAAGAATGAAGCATAACTTATAAAGATGAAGATATTTACAATTTTAACCTTACCTCTCCTATAGCACAATGTAAATCATTTGACAATGCAGCATTCACAGTTTACATTTGCTGGTACTACAAAACACTCACTTTACAAAAGCACTCATAAAACTGAATTAAAATTCTCGCAATCCTAAACTTCAACCAAGCATAGAGTTTTCTGATGATTTTAGATGGCTTTCCCTTAGCTTGCAGCTAATGTGTCAAATTCTGAATATCTATTTACATGGTACATGATGATGACACTTGTAATAAAAACTTATAAAAATTTCTATAAGAAATCTGTCTGAGTCAAGATTTTCAGATCAAATTGTTTCATGCACACTTTATTATAAAATAAAACCAGATTTTAAGCAGAAACTCAGAGATCGTAATAACAATGAATAGGCTTCAGAGAAGAGGGAAAGTTGGTTGAAACCACAGGAAATTTGCTAAACACTAAATTTTCTATAATATTATGTCACATAAAATCAAGATTCTACCGTATAACTAAATATTATCAAGATAAGTGACATATTTCATCTGCAAGAAGATGAAAAACTAAAATGATACACATATATGTACTTAATTGAAAAATGAAATTTCAAAATAATTTTTTTCTCCTAATCCCTTAACTTTTACAGGAAATTCAAGAAAAAATTTAGCTACTTTTCAGGTATCCTATTTAACGTTTGATGATGTAACCACGAGAGTAAAATGGTTATCTTAGAAAAGTATTTTAAGCATTATAAAACATTTAACTTCAGCTTTAAACTTTTTTCTCTGTTATATCTAAGGAATTGATGTTAAGCAAATTATTATACAAGTTTTTCCAGACTCTACAAACTACAAAAGCTATTCATTAAAATGATTAAAACACAGTAACTCAAAATATCCATGCTAGAATGAAAGAGAAAAATTAGTGTTACCATCTCTTCGATTTCTCTCCAGTTTAACAGTGTGCCATTGCCCAAGAGTCACAGGTCTAGGTGCTCTGATGATAGCTGGCCCTGAACCAACATCAAACCTAAATTCTGGATGCCCTTGGCTCAGTCCAAATGAAACAAAGTCACCTGATCCACCAGGGGTGTGACCATTGTATAAGATTAAGCCTGAGGAAAAGAAAAGAGTTCAAAATGACATTAGAAATTTTTCATTTAAAAATTTTGGTCAACAGACAGCTAATTCATGTATTTTTTCTAGAATTAAAACTTTAAGGTTGTGTGAAAGGTGCACATACATCAGTAATTACCATATGGGCAAAAATAGTGTGACTTTTCCTCCACCAACATATGCCTTTGAAAGGCACATTTACACTATATTAGAGTAATTAAAATTCTGAAAACTTATTTGTTTGTCATGGGCATTTTACATGTGTTTTGGCATAACTATTTTAATCTCCACGTTGTGACTGAATTGGGTCTTCATGTTACAATTCCACAATTTACAAATATACTTGAAAATTGTCTTGAGGAGAAAATTAGAAGCATATTATTGATATTGTCTAACTGGAGATGTTTTGCATTCACACATTTTTCTGCTATCTCAGTAGTTAGCCCTTACCCGAGGGTGTTTGAGATTATATTTTTCCAATGTGTGCCATTTATTACTTTAATAATAGATAGATAAAAGAAAACTTTATGTCGAGAAACAGATTTTTCCAAATCCCAAGTAAACAAAAAATCCAAGTTATGATATAAAATTTAAAATACTCTAAAACATATGAATCATGTAAGAGCTGAATATTCAATAAGTTCACAGAAAGATATTATTCAAATAAAAGAGGATATTATAATGAGCTCTTTTCTCTATTATAAGATTGTATTCAAAATGCTGGAGGTTGCACTATATTCAGGTCAACATGGTATCTTCTTTTCATAATAAAAAGAGAGGAGGATGAGTTTTAATTCAAAGAGGAGCAAGTCTCAGGTACTTGATATGATGCATGTTTTGGATGGTTAAATGTCATAGTAATAGTCTTATTTTGTTTTATTAAAATATTTACAGAGTAATTAAAAAATATACACCTTAAAACTATCAGGTCAGTAGTCTTTTTAATCGGTTTCTTATAATTAATTAATCTATTTATTTATATTAAATATAGAGATATGGTTTTCAGAAAAAAAACTTGCAGTGACTAATGTATTCAATGCATTTAATAAAAAAAATTCAATAGATATCATGTTCTATGGAGTAGAATGTGTTCTCCCTTACCATCTGGAGATTCTGGCTTGAATGATATTTCAACTGAAATTTGAAGATATGCTGACTGCAAAGTTGGTAAACTCATGAAGGATACAGGGTTTTGATCAAAACGAGGTATGACATCTTTGACCACAAGAACAGTTGGTATTTCCATTTTTTCTGGGCCACTCTGTGCTGTACAGATGTAAGTTCCTGCATCACTTGGCCGTACAACTTCAATTTTCAATGCATCCTAATGGAGAAAGATTTAAATATCAAATATTCAATATAGAGAGTAACATATGATATAATATAAAAGTCAACAGCTATGAAATATCAAGAGAGCAGATATATTTTAATCCATGCCACTTACTCCCTGTTCTATTGCTTCTTTTGGCAAGAAACCTCCCTGTCTAGACCATGAATAGCTAACTGGGGGTTCCAAATCAGTACGACATTCCATTAATACAGATGATCCATATGGAGCAGACCTTGTCTCAATAGGAACTGGAGATGGTGTTGTTCCGTGATGTCCATCAGTTTCTGAAGGGGCAATTTCATTTGTATCTGAAAAAAGATAATATGTTACAATTGAGACCGGTCATTTGCTGTAACCACTGATATTGTTCTCAATGCTGATGGCACAATATTCTTGAATAATTTTACTGATCTTGTAAGGACTGTAGAATGACCCATGTTACCCTGACTAAAGCTGATGACTGGATTTCTGCCAATAATCTTTTTATGAATTCACAAAAAACATAGTTCCTACATGTGCGAGCGTGGATTGCCTTATTAATCCCACAATGCATTCTTCCAATCCCATGTCACATATGGAATTAGACTCTGGAGGTCATGCTCAGATGTAAATCCATTTATTTTTATCCATAATCCATATCATTCAGAGAAAGGTGTTCTCAAATCTAAACAACTCAGGCCATCTTAAGCAATGCAAACTACTCTTTTTCAATCTTGGTATTATAACTGATAATAGTTTGTGCATATTTTACTGCCTTGTACTTATTACTTGTATGTCACAGAAAACAGTAATGTCTACTTCAAAAGTGAATATATACAGAGTCACCATACCAGGAGTAAATATAGCTTAGATATTCCCCATTGTAGATTAAATAATACATCCAAATCTGAGAGGATTAACCCTTTCGCACTGAAAGACCAATATACTGGGCATTCAGAATCATCCCCCCAGTACGAATGACCATTTTTTGGTTACTCAAATACTATACCCTCACTATGAATGACAAGCGTATTGCCATAGCCAGATGCGAACCATCACAGGTATATTTCCTTCCCATTTCGACCCAACTCTGTAGGGCATTGAACCTTTCCCTCAGCTCCTGGGTGGCGGTTATTTGACCCTTGGTCGCTCTGGCTGCTCCTTTCTGGGAATGTCAGTGGTTGATTTTTTCTTTGTCCAGTGTATTTTTCAAAAAGCAGTTTTTACAAACGTATATAATAATGAAGTAGGGTAAGTAAAAACACTTGTGATTCCACTCGATATTTATTTTAACACGACCTAGGTTTCGACAAGTTGTGTCATCATCAGGTGTCACCTGATGATGACACAACGTGTCAAAACCTAGGTCGTGTTAAAATAAATATCGAGTGGAATCACAAGTGGTTTTACTTACCCTACTTCATTATGGATAGGTTCCACATAGTGAAGCCTGAAAGCGTTACTTTTGTATATAATAATATTTTTTAACTGAATTCTCATAATTTTATTGAGCTTATACTATTTTAAAATGAAATTCTACCATTATTTTAAATGATGTTCTTGTATCAAGTGTGGAAATAAAGCGAATTAATTCTTTGGGATTTCGATACATTTTCGCACAACGGTCTGAATATACTTATTTGTGATGCATGCCCTAATTCCAAAAAATATTATTCTCATGGGCATTCTTTAAATATTTTAATGAGAACAATTAGTTTTTCTCAGAATTATATTTCCTAGCAGAACAAATGCTTTGGGCCGTAGTCTTAGTTAGCGGTTAATGTTTCATTAGATGTTTCTGTTTAAGTGAATTTGGGGAACTAATTATGGTGTTTTCAAAAAAACTTTCCTTTTCCTCACTGAGAAATGCCTTGTATCATCTTCTTGCTGGCCTCCCCTCATATTTTACGTACTGGCCAGTAGTCTAGGTGAGAAGGCATTGTTTAGGAAGAACCCAGTTCAACTGAGTAAATGCCTCATGGATCATTCAGCATTAGAGATGGATGCCTAAACTTTAGAATTCATGTCCATAACAGTATGAGTAAAGGTTATTTCAGCCTAGTGTTCCTCCTGTTACAACTGCAAAAACTATTACCATACTGTGATATTGATTTGTGTTTTATTCAGGAAAAAGCCTGAGTAGAGAAATTTAATTTTACAACATAGGAAGACTAAATAATCAATATGATTTTAACCTGAGCGCTACATATAATAACCAAACATTATTAGCCACTGGTATTTTTTTACAAGAGTCTTCTAAACAAGATCTTAGTTGATGTTGACAGTAAAATTTCATTTAAAAATTGCACATACACAGTGAATTGCTAAAAATTCATTTCTTAAACCATATTTGTAGAATTTGAAGTAAAAGTTTCTTTTGCATAGCCATTCCATACAAACAAATTCGACCAAGAGAGGGACTGATGTGAGATGAACTGTTGATGAACTGAGGGAGAGGTTACTGGTGCCCTTTTGCCAAGAAAAGGTCTCACACCCCACTAAGAAGGGTCCAAGTGGGAAAAGTTTTATACCTGAAACTTATTCATTTCAATCTCTACTGAAAACGAGCTCCATACAGAGGGTCAAAATTCAGTGTATGGCTCAGGCATGAAAGGGTTAAATTCCACAAAATGTTGCCAAGTTGTCCATAATGTTAACAATAGTGTTTAGAAGGTTCTACAGTAATGCCTCATCTGTAAACCTCTATATTCTTTGAAAGATTTTGAGCTTGACTTATCAAGATGAAATTCTAAACCAATGTATGTTGTTGATATGTCATTTCATTAATTAATTAACTAATATATTATATTTGCCTTGGGTTAAACATGATTTTATTATATTTCATAATAAATTATGACATTCATCATAAATGACACACTGCCATGGATGAGACTATGTTCAAAAATGTTTGTTATGACTATGAAGATGCATAGTAAAAAAAATAAATAATTTCAAATAGTTATTAATTTTTAATAATACAGATTATTTGAAAGTAAATTTAAATTTGTGTAACTCAAAGAATATGGACTATATACTCAAAAGGAATTAAATGATAACAGTTTTTCATTCCTTTTATGCCCTGTTATCCTGACTTCATAAACATTTGTAATTTAGTAAAACTATGCTATAGATACTATATATTTTTGTATAAGGTGTTTCTGTTTATATACCTCTTCACTTTCTCCTCCATTTCTTATCATTATATGGGCATGTTTGGATATTTTTTGCAAATTGATGACTTCTTCATCTTTTGATCAACTGAACAATAAATATTTCATTATAATTAATAACTTTTTAATTAAAAGATTTCCTACACATCCATTAAAAATCAAGAGTAATCCATGATAAAAATTTAATTGATATAATATAAAAAATTGTATTAGGGTAACGATATGTGATAATATCACAAAAATAACAATTAATAATATATAATGATCTTGATAAAGGGCTTAGGGTTTTATAATTATAAGAATATGGGCCTAATAGTTTCTCATTATGACTATTTGTCTTACCTTGGATTGTAAGCACATAATCTTCTTTGTACAACCCCCCAGAGGTTTGAGCTGTACAAGTGTATACTCCACCATTTTTATGGTTGACGTTATTCACCCTATAAAAAAATCATCAGAGCATATTCATAAATAGAGTTCAAAGTAACATGAATACATACATTCATAAAAAAAAAATAGAGCTTTCAATAATTATTTCATAACCTTAAAATAATTATTTATTCAGCAAGTATTGGAAAACCAAAGCAAAAATCAGATAGAGAAACATAAATCAATGGTCATAATATCTTTCAACTAAAACATACCTCAAATGATTTCCACGGGTCTGAATGTTTGAGGCAAATTGTTCTCCAAGCTTAGACCATGACACAACTGCAGATGGATCTCCACTGACTTGACAACGAATATCAACAGTATCACCTACTCGGATAATATCTTGACTAGCATCAATGTGGAGAGATATGTCATTAACTCCTATAAAAGTAATTAAAATGAGAAAATTTCTCATGAGTAAGATATTATGAGGGAAGTAATCAGCTTGCATTATCAAATTTTATATACTTTTAATTTACACAATTTTTTAAATTTTACTCTATTCAAAACATGTTTGACCATTAGATAATAAAATAGAAATGCTTAAGAAAGTACTTATAATTCTATTCTTAATATATCCTGACAAAAAATAATAATTGAACATTTGTTTAGGCAGCTTGTAGATTTTATAAATTATAAAAATATTTAATTTATGTATAATTATTTTTTTCTTCTGGATGCCAGTGCCTGGACTACTGAGAAAAATTTAGCATAAGTGGTAAAGTATCTTATAGAATCCTAAAAATATTATTTTTATGTCTAAAGATGTTTAACAAATGGCATAATCTAGAAATATTCAGAATTAAAAACCATATAGCATTTCATTGACAAAGCACAATCTAACTCACACCTTAAAAATGGTGCAAACACCTTTAATATGGTGCACAGCAATTTTTAACTTGATTACACATTCTCTCATTTATAAAAAGTTTACATGTAATTGAAATACAACAATTTCTACTTTATATTAAAGAGAAAAAAATCACAACATTTTCCTTGCAATTCATGAGTACATGACAGGAGTATCGTAAAGTTGTTTGTCAAGACTAGGGGCAATAACATATATCTCCAAGTAAGTGGGTCTTCAAACACTTGAGCAGAGAAATTTTGTATTATTTAACTTATATCACATAAATGAATTACGATTTTAAATAGTCATATTAATAATAATATATTTATTCATAATTAGATGACTAAGCCATTTTATAAATCACCTATGTAAGGGAGAATAACTATATTAGATTTGAGTATGATAACATGTTGAAATATAAAACTTCTCACTGTTTTTCTAACAAAGTAAATCATTCATTAATTTTATTAAATAAAATAAATCTTAAATGAATGATCTACTTTCAAGATCTTTTTTAAAGGAGGTCAAAAATGAGGGAATGATTTTACCGGGAGAAGTAAACAACTGCCTTCACTACTATAAGAAAATGATTAGACAAAAACCAGTACACAATGAAAAGCATGTGACTAACTTTACTGCAGGCTCAGGTACATAATTTCTCTGTTAAAGGTGATCATACCATCAGTAATAAATCATTAAATTTTTATTATTAAATGAATTACATAATTTCAGGCATGATGTGGTGGAATTCAAACATATTAATGACAAGGAGATGGCATATTTCCACAATTAGACAGTGGAAAAGTTTCATATTGGTTTATTCAGTCTCATTTCTCTGTAGTTTCCATTTAAAAGTGGAAAAGTATCATATCTTTGTCATTAATTTATTATTAAAAGTTAACTCAACCTGTGTTTCAATCAATAATTACATAGTCTTCAGTATCAAGAAAACAGGAAGACAAGAAATTGAACTGGTTAATCATTAGACCAATATATAATAATAAAAAAGTAAAAACATGCAATTTATTCCTCTACCAAAACTCCAACTACCAAAGTCTAACAATGATGTATAAATATTCATCCAAAAAAGTTCCACACCAACAAAATAATAGCTTACTACAAAGCAGCTTGTCTTTATATCAAGGGTTCTCAATCAGGAATAAGGTACTTGAAAAAAGTTAGGCAGAATGCGAATAATAGACTGAAAAATATTTTATTTACGGTTTTGTTTATAAATCTGGCCATTCTAATTAGGTACATTATAATTGCATAAGAAATATAAATATTATTATTGATCTATCTGGTCCTACTATCGAATATTCTAGACTCCCTGTTAACATAAATGTTACCCTAAATTGGTGGTACAAAATGTTTATTGAGTGTGAGATTTGCATGTGAGAAAAGATTGAGAACCCTTGTTCAAATGAATACATTGAAGAGCTTCAATAATGTTAGCAAAATTAGCATCAGCATAGTAGCATTAAGTGTAATCAAAGAGCTATATTCAATATTGATAATATCTAGAAATGTTAAAGTACCTTGATCATAGATAACTGTAGTAATAATAATACTTCAAAATACTGCAAATCCATCACATTCACCTGTCATTATCTCATGATGTGCTAAAGTCCTTAATAATTGTTCAGAATTTCTAGTAACATTTATGAGTGAGCATTGAATGAATATAAGAATTAAATTGATCACAAAGGGTCTTCCATGTGAATCCATTCTCTTCGACTACATCATTTAATAACTCATAAGCAGTTATATTGAACATATTGAACTACTTGAAATTTTAGGTGTATTAATTAATATGGACAAAATAAATACTTTTAATTAGTTAATTATGATAGTTTGAATAAAGGGCAAAGTATTAATTGAAATAATTTTAATTCATGAAAATACTTTACGGAAAATATTTTTTATTTAAATGGTTAACATTAAAAATAATTATAACTTTATTTGTGATTGTTAAGTTCAAGTATTATGAAAACTTTATTTAGGTAGTTGAAGAAATTAAGTTTTTTTTTAAGTTAACGATATGTTTACTATTTATAATCTGACATTTTTATTTATAAAAGAAAACTTGATTCATAATTTATAAGTATTTAATGTTTACAGTGAGTCCTCATTTAAAATTCTGTGATAAATGTATTTTCATACATGTTGTGATAACTTATTGATTTTAACAAATTCATTAGTCCCAGTAAATCTTTGACTGATTTCTTATTAAATTTATTGTGTATACTTGTAAACCCCAATGGAACTAAAATGAAAAATTTTTTATTAACCCTCTTGCAATTTATGAAGTTTTATCATAGTTTTCTACTCCAAGGAAACATACTTTAAAATTATATTTTTCTTATGACTGATAGAAAATGTAAACCTACAAATCCGTAACATAAACATCAACCTTTCAGTGCTGTGATTTATTGAGATTCAACTGCAATTATAGAATGTGAATAAAGATATAAATTGAAATAAAGGCAGCAATCAATGAATTCAGTTTAGACTATATTAACATAACATTATACAATAACAAAAAGTCTCAATATTGACTACAATGCATGCCTTTTTCCTATTATTTCAGTTGCATTATGTGCAGTATTTCAAAAGTAATTCCTAGGTATATGGTAGAATGTACAATTTAAAAAATGGAAATGTAATGTGATTTTTTTATCACAGTATTAATTTTTATGTAATAAAGTCACAGATTATATAGTTGGTTGATTTAGAAATAAGGAAATTGGACTGTTCATCAATAGAAGACTAATTAATTGAAAGACTAAATAATTTGGTGGCATGGACACCTGCAGGCTGGTTTAAAAGCACATAACATATTGCACTAATGTGACCTTTGTTCATGAAAGTTTTGCTATAATTTTCCTAAAAGAATTCACTCTGGCTTACTAAATTAATCAATTACCACAGTGTAAAAGTGAAAAATAACATAACCTCATTACTGCAATTTTCAAAGATTTATCCATGCCACATATTTTGAAATTCATGAAAAAGATATTTTGAGTAGGAGAGTATGAATGAAGAATGGTTTTATAATACCATAATCACTATACCAGAATTCAATCAAACCTACATACCAAATACAAAAGCACCAAAGCTGCAAGCGTAGAACCATAAACAATGTGATTAAATCTATAAAATAAACTGCCCCAAAAATAAGAAGATATAACTGATATATCCCTGTTTAAAAGGCAAATAGAAATACTTTTAGTTGGAAAAAATGATTACAGCATGTCCAAATTCAATAATGTTAAAATATGACCTGTGACATGAAATGGTATAAGTAAAGCATGATCTGTATGTGCAGAACCTAATCTATGTAAAATATGACCTATGTTGTGCATATTAACCTATGTAAACATAACCAAAATTATATTTCCTTTGTATGTGTATCCTTTTTGTAAAATTGTATTAATTTATATCTTTCCATGATGAGTCCTATACTGTTGTAACACACCAATCCTTGGATAAATAAATAATTCAAGTGTTTAAATGAAATATTATGGTATGAACAAGAATAAATGTCAAATTCATTGTAAATTTTTTTGCATTAGATTCCAGTAGTAAATTTACACATAATACGTGGAGATATTAAATGAGGACTCACTGAGTTTCTCAGAACTATTTTATTTCTAATTAAAGGAATTATTATGTACAATTTAAACTTTGTGACTATTTAATATTTTATAACAAACCCCTTCGGTATCTGCAGTTATGCTCATCGCTGTGATCATGGCAGTCATTTCTTCTATCACAATATTTTCGCCTTGATATGCACTGTCCACTTGCACATTGGAATTCATGACGTTGGCAGGGGGTGTGCTGTTTTCCTGCTCATGAACCACGCAAAAACAGACACACAACAAACAAACAAAGCAGGAAAATAAGTGTTTTTGTAATAATAATGAGTCATTACTTTAAATTAAATTAATGGTTCCATGACCATCATATAAACATATCTGAATATTATTGCTCAGCAAAATAAAGATTTTATTATCCACATGTGACAGCCATTGGAGAGTCATGCATTTCTAACTACTGGGTATCTATACACAATATTATGTATTTGTCTATTAAGCCTATACAAAGTGAAAACATAACATCATTGTTATTAATTAGAGTTTTACAAAATAAGTAAGTGTATATACAAAAATCTACTGAATTTAGCAGGCATCCAAATAAATTTTTCTAATCTTATAGATACCAAAATCATGCTTAGCAGCAGGCACATAATAATAATAATTATAATTTTTTATTTGACATTAAGCAAAATACAATAATACATATATTAATAAACCATTTTCATCTACACACAGGGGCTATAACACTTAACATATTTCCATCATTATATGAAAATGATCAGAGAAGGTTAAAAAAATTAACATAAGTTACGTAAAAAACCTATTATAACAACAATATTTGTTTTATATATTTATGGTATGAAAATGTTTCATAAGGATTTTCAAAAGAACGTAAATTTTTTAAACAAAAAACAAGAATTGAGCTTTGATTAATGTGATTGCTAACAAAGATCATACATATTCAAGATATGCGTTACTTTCTGGTCTGTAGCTTTAATAAAAGCAGAAAAGTGTGTTCACACGAAAAACTCAAGATATCCAATAACGTACAAACTTATGTGAAACTGTTTTAGGGTTAACTCTGTGGAATTTCTCCATATTAGGAAGAGAAATGAAAACCTTGCAATTCCACAATATACATTAAACTTTATTCAACGACCTGGATTTCGCACCTGATGATGCTGCACCATGGCAAAACCAGGGTCGTTGAATAAAGTTTTATATATATTGTGGAATTGCAAGGTTTTCATTTCTCTTCCTGGAAGGATAAGAATAATCAGTAAACAATTACTTTGAAAAGTTGGGGAAAAAAGAAACTCGTGTATTACAACATTCACAAAAAGAATAGTAAATACTAAAGACCCCTAGAAGGGAAAAACTTTAGATAAAACCAGAGTAAAGTTAACAGTTGCAGGTGAGACATGGTGAAAGGAATCCATAATGATGAATGAAGGAGCACTTTTTCTCCAAAAATATACTTTAATGTGTACAATGTGTGTTTCGACTACTTAGCCATCTTCAGGTACAAGACCTTCAGTCTTGTACCTGAAAAAGGCTTCATTTATCGTTATAAAACCAGAGTATTACCTATGACAAAAAGGTGATGGAAAGTATTTGAATTGAGGTAAAGATAAACTATATTTGAAGACATTTGCAGGTGGCTGAAATCTAGGATAGATGCTAAAGGCCAATCCTTGCACTGTTTGCTCATAACACTCACGATGGCATAATTTCAAAAAAAGATATTTTTTAAATATTAGGTTGTTTTCACTATTTCAACATAAGAGCCAATAAAAAACACTGGAGTCCGTAAAGTAATGAGCATCTCTCCCATATATTGTCCTGATCTGGTATAAACCCATCAATTTGACATTTCTTTATGTGAACCCATGATACATTACACAAAATCTACTACTAGAGACATCCTTTAGAGATAGTAACAATTTAAAAAAATAAGTTGCTTAAGGGAACTATTCAACTAAAAAATGAATATGTAAACCACAGTTTACACATTTTTTACAAGTAATACTAAGCACACACACACACACACATACAGAGGACAATTGAAGATTGAAAAATCACAGTAATATCAAAAGTCATGTATTTCTGACCATCTGTTGACCTGGGAAAACCTCGTTTATAGTATGTAGTGGGCAGGAAAAGGGGGAATTTGAGGAAACACCAGCAGGATTCTGCTGAGAAAGATGACACTGACTTTGTGAATTATTAAAAAGTACGTAGAAAATGTATTATGTTAACTTACCTTGACAGAGATATCCCTGGTGCAAAAGACCACGAAGATACTTATTGCACTTTTCACAGTGCTCTAATTGTGAAAAGTTTTGTTGGTGGGGTGGACGACTGGATGTCTGTGATGTGTCATCTAATGGGACATCAAAGCTCCCAGTAGTTGGAGGATATTCAGGTTCACTAGGTTTAAGATATCCACTATTTGCTGCACCAGGCTCACTGCTTCTCCTGCACAATGCGTCTATACACAAAAGTATTGCCTTCTGATGAAACTCGTCCTTAATTCCCATATTCTGCAAAATACATAAAAATTAGTTAAAAATAAAATAAAATTTGACAAGAACAAAGTACAAGGCCATTTTTGACCAAGCGATCATGAAAACTAATTTACTGTCATAGTAGCAAAGGGCAGTATTACAATTAAATTGTAAGGGACAGGCACTATGAATGGTAGTAAGAACAAAAAGCGAATATTCAATAATTGTAAGATTATTACGATAGAGTTGTAATTCGATTTTCGAAATGTATGACTGCCAAAAAATAGTAAATAAGATCGTAAAAGCAGTCGCTATTCTCAACGTTGTGTAGCAGTAATCGGGGTTGTATTGACAGCCGAAAACCGGAATTAGGATAACAATTTCAGCAACCCTTCTTTTCAAGGAGCTACGAGTACATTATTTCCCCGTAATTCCCGGAAAAATCACGCCTTCGAATTTCGAGCGCGATTTCAAACTTATGAAATAAGTAGGCTTGCGGTATAATGGTAATATAATTATTTCAATGATTGCAGTGATACCCAATATTTAATTAATTACTAATTTTTAAATTATCCACACTCAGCATTACAGCACACAACACTATAACAAGGTCAATCACCGTGGACAGTATTTTAATTTTTCTTTAACAAAGACGAAACAAATTAACACCCATGCCCTAGGTGAAAAATTCCACCTAGTGGGGATGAGAACTCACGACCTCCAGATTGGAAGAACTTACCCCGCCGCCACCGAGCCCGCCGGAATCGAACCGGCAATTTAGACGAAACTTATTCAAATTTAAGTCGTGACTTTAAGTGAGTGAAACTTGAATATTAGAAATTTATTGAAAGAGAAATACAAAAAGTTACCAAACCTTCGATATCCGTTTAGAATATCATAATTAACTAATTACACAAAGATATCGTCCGGGTGAAGATAATTTTCATTTAAACTGTAATCACAAACCCATTAAAACAGCCATTTATCCTAATTTATCCTGCTATTGCAATAACGTGGTTAATGATCAGTACGGCATGCAACACATAAGAGGGGACCGAGAACTTTCTTTACAGATCCTATTATGTGCTCTCATTGGCTGTTAGAATAAAAGGATACTCTTCAGATTTTTTTATACCGGAAGAGGCAGGACCATTTGAGATCAAATTATTTCCCGCGTCAATTTTAATAAATTATTCAATTCGTTAAGCAATGGGAGTCATGCATTTACTTACCATTAGCTTTTCCCGGTCTAAAAAGAGTAAATCTGTTCCTTTAATATCTTTGGACTTGAACACATCTGCGTAATTGTACAAATTTAATGCTGCCATCCACTCCATCACATTGGCTGAAGTCCATTCTCCTATAGGCTTTGGAAGAAAATGCAAAAACCAAAAGATTAAACGAATGAAATAAACAAAAATTACACATGCTAAAATATTTCAGAATGAAAAACTTCTATTGCTAGTAAAAAAATTAATACATAACAGTAACATACTTTCATATTTGTTACGGCAAATGGCAAAGAGATATTATTTCTTTTGTTTGTACTTTTGGAATACTTTGAGGTCTGTAACTGAACACCCCAGTTTCAAGTGTAATTTCATTCTAATTAACAAAGTTTGTTTAAGATGATATGGGAACATCCAAGCACTGTACCGGAATTAGTATGACCACATGAATATTCTAATGACTACGCAACTCATGGTTAAATTAAGTCTAGGTCAGAGGTTTTATAATATTTTTAAGAAAATTATAATTGTACCGGGATACTAAATTCGAGATGCAAATCAAAGAGTATGTTCGTGTGTCAGAGTAAGAAATTTTAATTCACTTAGGACAGTATATTGAATGGCAACTGTCACAAACTGACAAATCATTATAGATTTTTGACCTGAAAAGACAACTTAAATGTTGAGAGAGCTTATAAAAGATAATCGGGAAGAAAAGATATGAAAATTCGTTCACGAGTGTCTCGGTCATGAAAGGTTTATATTTATTTATTTTTTTATTTACAATAGTCCACAAACAGCGAAAACCGACCAATTACAGTGGACAACATAACGTGTAATAACAATGAGGAAACACAACCATGCCCTAGGTGGAGATGGTATAATCCACCCAGTCGGGATTCGAACCCACAACCTTCGGTTTGGCAGGACTTGACCCTGCCGCCACCGAGGCCGGCAAAAAGGTTCACTGGAAGATGCTGTTATACGGCGATACCTGGTCGTGTTGAAACCAACTTTCTCTGCGGAATTGCTGTGTTTCCTTTCAAACCTTTTATCCCAGATTTTTCCGGCGAATGGATGTTTTATGCTTCTCAGGTTTCCGGCCAGGTAAGGGTGTCGATAGGCACCGACGTTTCGAAGTTTAGCATCGTTCTCAGGTTGAGTCACGTTACTCAGGGTGAGAGAGACCCTGAGGACGATGGTAGAATTGACCATCAAAACGTCGGTGCCCATCAACACCCTTACCCGGGCGGAAGCTCGACAAACATACGATGTTGACAGAGCTTATTTTCTTAATACTAGATATATGCCAGTAAAATAACGGAAAAAATGGCCGATTTTGGGCAAAAATGCCATCAGCTCTTTCTTCCAAAATCTTCAATGGTGATGTTAATGGACGTTAAAATACAAAAATTATCCAAATATGAACATGCGTTTGTTTATAATCGTCGTTTCATTGCAGAAATTTGTGATTTTTCGGGTTTTTGTTGTACAGCAAAATAAGTTTCAGTTTTAGCAATTGAAAATGTTTATCCCGAACACATTCTATATGGATGTTCACTCTTGGTACTTGTGGCGTAATATAAGCGTGTTTAAGGAGGAATTTTGTTCTATAAAAGTAGCTTCATTATTTTTACATCCTGTAATAGTAATAATTTACAAATACAATGAAAAAAGTGGTTGAATGTCATATACTTTTTTCTTATAAACAATTACAATAATTATGATGATTATAATGGTAAAAATGATTATAATGGTAAACTAAGTTCACATTCTAAAAGATACTATTGTTATGCAAATTTTAAAGTTGTATTTGTTAAGACAAATATATATGAAGTCGAGATAGTTTTTTTATAAATATTCAGACTATTGTTATTAATATTAAGAAACGAAACTAAGTACATTTCTTAAGCAACACTTTGCTTTACACAGATGAGCTAACCATAAGCTAAAAAAAGTGTCTCAGGTGATAGAAGTTTATAGATACGACTAGAGGGGAGTGGTGACGAGTTGCGGGCGTAGGTGTCTTGTGGAGTGAATTTCGAGTTTGTCCCTGCAAAATAACAAAGTAATCAATATCTCCTCCAAAAATCATCCCTTCGTGTCGATTGTTTTAAAATTTGGGGTGCCTCTTCACGTTCGATATGAATATACTCGCTGGAATAGTTTAGTTTCTTAATATTTAAAACAATATTCTGTGAATGTAAATAAAAACAATATCTCGGTTTGCTTAAACTTTAAAATTTGTATTAAAATTAAAATATTAGTTTTTAGAATGTGAACTTAGTTTACCATTATAATAATTTTTAAAAGAGTAATTGTAATTGTTTATTTTAAAAATTATATGATATTCAACCACCTCTTTTCCTTATTTTTGCAAACTATTGCTATAACAGGATGTGAAAATAATGAAGCTAATTTTATAGAACAAAATTCCTCCTTAAACACGCTTCTAACATGCCACAAAAACCAAGAGTGAACATCTATGTATGTAGAATGTGTTCGGGATAAACATTTGCAATATCTCACAAAGAAATCAACCTACAGAGTCAGGATTTTAGCATCACTTTAGTTAGAAGCTTTACTATCTCATGATTTGAAATCTCATTTTTAATGAATAATGATTTTTTTAACTGGTTCATTTTAGTTTTTTTACAAATTTCCAATAAACAAATAAACCTGGCCTGCGACGACTCATATTGTAAATATTTGTAATAACTACAACATATCTGTACTTACGTTTACACTAAAACTGATTAGTTCGCTATACAACAAAAACAAATTTCAAATTTTTGCAACGAAACGACGATTATAAAGAAATGCATGTCCAGATTTGGTAACTTTTTTGTTTTTAAAGATCCACTAACCTCACAGCATGGCTTTATATGTAAAGAAATTGAGAAGGAACAGTCGACGGGGGAAGTAGACCTCATCTACTGAATGGAGGGTCCGGATTCGAACACCAGGAACGTCTCCAGAAATTCGGCAGAATAACATTCGGGCTATCAGATTGTCCGAGTACTGAAAGAAAGTGCCTCGACTCATTTATTGGGGTATGAATTTCAAATGCTGTCAGACTCTGTACTGAATCAGCTCTACGATAAGACGTAAAATAAGGAATTTGAGTTGCATGGAACTGGTTTTAAATTAAGAATGACCTAATAAAAAAATACTTTTATGGGAAGACCATCGTCATTCATTTATTTTACAATTGCTCACACACAGAACTAAGCCGCCAATTACGGCGAACAGTATAACAATATAATTATAACAAGGACGAAACACAAATTCATGCCTTTGGTGGAGAACGGAAAATCCACATAGCCAGGATTCGAACCCGCAACCTCCGTGTTAGCAGACGAGGAAGTTATCCCGCTGTCACCTCCTAACCAATTTTTAATTTAACATTGTCATATCGCATATTATTAGCATTAATTTAACATTATGGTAACGAATATAGAGCATTATTGAAGAGTAAAAACCGCAAAATAATCCGTTAATGGAAGACTAAAAGTTTTTCTAAGAAGTATTTATAATTGCAGGAATATACATGACTAAGTACTGGACCAATATGAATGATACAGATATATAGTCTCATCTAAATACAGTTTATGACACTGGAAATAGATCGTAAAGGATTATAATATTATAAAGATATAGGAAAGATATGATAAAAGTGCTGTTTGGTGTTTCATAAAAATATTGACTTGAATTAAAAACCAATATATTTGAAAATGGCAATATTTTAAGTAAAAATAAATATTGAGGAGAGAAAAAAACAGAATTTGGTAAAAATAAAGTCATTTGTTACTATATTTTCTGCTCATGGGAAGCTCGAGCTATATCGTAGTAAACAAATCTTCAAAAACGAGAGCTGTTCAATAAGGAGTTAATCATAAATTATGTATTTGCATAATATGCATACATTTATTTTCTTATAGTTTTAGCTTAATGTTTACTGCATAATTGGTACAGAGTTAATTAATTAAACAAGAGTATTGCGGCAGCAAGTTAAAACATAATTTCTTCGCCTACGACAACTGTGAATTTTACACGACGAGAATACGCTGCATCGAAATTTTGATTGGAAATCGTCTCCCGAGGCCTAGGCGAAGTTACAGGAGGCTTATGAAGAGACTTTTTTTCTTCTATCACAACCATACATATATACCTTATTACATTTATTCCCAAGAGATGTAAAAAAATAAACATCATTGCAAAGATTTAAGCCTAATTCAGAATACCCTTTTCTAATAAAAAAAACACATTTGGATCTAGGAAACGAATGATCTCAATTATGTGAGGCTAAACCTATGGGTAACCATTCAATTGTTTTTGGAGAGTAAGGCTTGATCGATCCGTCTCTTTTGCAGTAGTGCTTGTCTTTAAGTTACATGAAATGACATTAATTTTATTGTGCAGTAAACATGTAGTCCTGGTATCGTATGATGACCGATATGCTGTTTATAAAAAATCATATGGAGACATAAACTTCATGAATCATGGCAAAAAATTAGCAGTAGGATCATATTGTCTCACATAGGTCATATGCATATAAAATTAAAAAACAATAACAAGAGTAAATAATTATTTCCTACCTAAGAGCGAGAAATAATTCACATGGTTAACACTGAGGCCAATCGGAACTACAGAGAAACTTCCGCATTTCCTTCGCCTCGTGGGAGCTTACAAACATCAATGACCTAAACTTTACTTGATTTTTCTTAAATGAACGTTTACTACATCCTCACGATATTGACTTTCAAAAATAAAAATGAGAATTAACTCAATAACGACAATAGTGGTTAATTAAAAATCCAAGAGTAATTATTTGTTAATCATAACTTTGCATCAAGAAAGGACGGGAATCAGAACCTAAAAACTTAAAAGCATCTTATAGGCCGTGAATGTGACATTGATGCTCGCGGTGCGCAAACAAACATCAGCTGCTCGCCCGAAAGACTACCGCTCTCACTCGCTGGGGAGTGGCCCAGCAACAAGCCCGGCGGCAGATACGAGTAGCGATCCAAAGTGAACGCTGATTGGTTGACAATTCAACCAATAATAGGAGCCTCTGAAATCCCGTTGTAGAGCGGACTGCTACGTTGCCATGTGAGCCACTTTGACCTCTAAGTGGAGCATAACCTTTCGAATTCCGAAGTTTAGCTCCTGTCAGCCCAAGGGATGGGATCAGCGAGGCTTTAGGGAAACTATTAATATTTCATATCAAACATTGGAATATATTACCTTTAACGAAATGTAAAGAAAAATCGCAAGGACAACCGCGCCAGACGGCATCTCATTTATACGTATGTATAATACAGGGCAAACTGACCGTGGAACGATAAGGTATGAGGTTACTATTGTTCAGGCTCGGTATATGTGGTTTGAATAACGAAACATATCATTTTCAAACTAAACCCTGCTGCACTTGCTAGGATGCTATAATACTCTTCGACAGAAAATATAGTTATACACAAAAAATAATCACTCAAAAATATAACTTCTATTTTTAATAAACCACGGCATTATTATTTTTGTCGTGTATTTTCGTTTGATGTCAAAAGTTAACACTTGAATAAATGTAGAGATGAAATATTTATTTTACGTATCGAGGGATAGAAAAGTTTTGTTTTCAATTACACGTAAAGAAACAATTGTGGACCCAAAATTTACAGTAATAATGCGTGCATTTGTAACACAATATTGATCAATCGAGGGCATCTTATAAGAAAACAACAATAAAACCTATAAACTTATTTAATTGAAATTACTTTGCAAATGTGTATATATATATATATATTTACACAATATCATATGCACAGTTTTGTATTACAACTACAATTGCCACAAAACAGATCTTTTTCCATCCTGCGCACTATATCCAATATGAACACTAAATTTATTTCTTAGTGATAAATCCATGATAAGGTGACGGATCTAGTGTGAAAATATATATGTAAAAACTCATCTAAAGTACATTCATAGTTGACTAACCGGTGAAAAGAAAAAGCTATGCAGGTTAAAAGTTATATGATGGAAGGAAGATAGGAATAAAGCTTTGACTGAAGAGGTAAAATTGTTATAATACCAAAGCTCCACGGGTGGATCAATAAAAGTTGGTACGAGTAGCCGGCAGAAACGCGCCCATGCGTCGTCAGCCGATAAGAGAGCATAAAATCTGCTTGAGACAATTTCCCCTTCTGGGGTGAAATCTTACAAAAACCACCATGTTCCTTAAATAGTGCGGTAGCCCTAAATGACGACGCCCCCATGACCAGTGTGGAGCAAGCTAAACATCTGAGTTTTCGCGTATTTCTCTAATGAATTCGTGGCCAATGTGGCCGTGAGAAGTACGGTATGATTTTTATTCACCTAACGTAAGATACGTCATCATTGAAGAATGCTGAAACGTCACTCTCAGTATGATCCTTGGAGGTTGCTCTATGTACAGCAATTCCCCCTTTTTTGCATTGCACGCACAAAAAGGTGAGCTGACAACAATCTCCAACGGGCCTCATTATAGAGGCAGGTGAGGTGGTAGGAAGCGACCGCATCTCCCAATCACCCGAGAAGGAAATATGCAGGATTTTAACAAGTAATTAACCCCATGGATAAAAGCTAAAGCCTTGAAAAACCTCTCGCTGCGAATCGTTCACCCATTTACGGCGCACAGCCACTGCCGTGCTGAGGTTGACAAAGACTATAATTTTATCCGAGTGGGAACTATACGAGAAACATATGCTCTCAAGAACTTCACGGAACCACGTGAGTAAGAAAATAACCGGTAGTTCTCTGAACTTTTTTGATCAATTTCAATCAATAATATGCTGCAATCGAAAGCTGAAACTCCGTCATTTGCAGCAGAAATTTCAGAGGGGAATAAGGAAAATTAATTTTTAGTGTACTAACCATCAGAAAAATTCATGAAATCACGAGCCATTGGACACACAGTTACATTAAAAGACGTTTCAAACAGAAAATAACAACGAATTTCCATGGTATTCCCAGGCGAGGCGCTGCAAAAACATATATTCTTTCCTATTATTCGAAGGTCAGTCGAGCTACCTACCACTTTTGAATGAGAAGCATCAAACAATGAAAACAACACAGCGGCCACCACCTAGCGTTTAAGGTCAAATGAAATGAAGGAAATTGAAAAAAATAAATAAAAGAAACGAGACACTAATATTTTAATTCGACACTTGCTAAACGTTCGCTTTGAACTGATTAATCGAAAACGAAATTTCTTTGAACGTAATGGGTTATAAATCGGAATTATTCTTCCCAAATAATCCGAACGGTTTTTTGAGCGAACGAAGTTTTTGTACATAAGCCTAGTCGAATTACACTATAACTGACACTTAAAGCAGTTTCTCAAAAGCACATACCCAGAGAAGCAGTTTGAATGAATTAATGAAATTTCTCAGCATGTATGTCTGCGGAAAAAGCAGGTCAAGAACTGAAAAACAACGCTCCTTCAAGGTTGATTTTAGGCAGGCACGAGGGAGAGGAGAGTTCGGACACCCTCCATGCTAAGCGAGAAATTATTCCAGTTTCCGGAGACACGATTGGCGCGGGTTTTATTGAATCAACTTCACGCGCCGAGAGGTCATGAGCTCGATTCAAATCGGTTGTACACACATGGTACCCCGAAAGCTAACAGTTGGACGTGTAGCAGGGAGTGTCAACATCAGGAATAAGCTACCCGCAGGACACACCACATCGTCATTTGTAACTGAGAGTTCCTATGGAGACCGTTAAGGCACATGGGATTAAAAGGCAGAAAGCAATGACATGCAGTTAGAACTTTAACTAGAACTAGAAGCCCCGGGGTTGTGTACCCCCTGGAAGGACTGCGTGGGTCAAAGTGACCCACATGTGTTTTTCGCTTATATTTGCATTATATTACCCATTTTCGTAAATTATTGGTGTTTTTATGGTGAATTGAATTTGTGCAATTGCCAGGATAAGTGGTTTCGGACCCCACTTATTAGATTAAATTTACTTGGGTACGTTGACAAATTTTAAGAGAAAATTCAATTATTTTAATTGAATATCTTATAAGTAAAATTGATAGAATCATCATTTAATCTTGTACTCAAGCAATTTTGAGTATATAAAAGAGATAAATTCCTAACCATATAGGTAAGTTTTAAAACGCAGTTGTGATTTTTTTCTTTTTTCTTAAAGTTCAATGCTCTCATGCTATTAGCATGTAAGAGGCCTGTTTCCTCTACAGTTTCTGCTTCGTAAATTCTAGATACAGACAAGAAACCAAATTATATACATGAAAACAATTATATCCTTAAGTAATTGATAATACAAACGCTTCTTTTTTATTTTGTAATATATAAAGTTAAAACTTAGTTCATAAATAAAAAGAAAACTTGGTATACTTGGTTATACATAATCGCTGAACGTAAACTATGTCATAAGATTCACGGTTTAGGGTGTCATTTTGTAGAATTTTTCCATGATAGGATAAAGAATGAGCAACCTTGTAAATTCCACTTAAAATATTTTTAGTGGAATTTGCCAAATGAATGGTCGTCAGGCCGTTTCTCTTTTTTATCCGGGGAAAGAAACCCATCCGGAGCGTAGATGTCCGCAGCATCGTCTAGTTGCCCACACACAATCCCGCTTACTGTCCATATAATATATGATTGCAGACTGAGTTTTGCAAGGATAAAGCTTTTCATCTTCCATTTGGCTTGCAATTTGAAACGGAATTGTCAATATATTTTCTCCAAAACTCAGATACAAGACAAAAATTGACTGATTGAACTGGTTTGGAACAGGTTTACCAAGGCGGTTGAATTTAAAAGGTGACAATATGTGAGGAAGGAGTCATCTTTCACTAATAGTTTGCCATTTTGACTCCTCTTCTGTGCTGAGGTCAAAAGAGTTTCCTCTCCCAAAAGAGTACCAACACCCTCAAAACGAGCATTGCCACGAAACTCCAGGCCTGCTCGGACCCCATCGCGAGGCCGTCTTGCCATAATGAGAATGAAAGTCTGATGGTCTTCCCCATGTCACCATGGCGAAAACTATCAGGTATGTATGCTTCTTGGGTTTCCGTGTGGGTAATTGCGTTGATGGGCACCGTATATAGTCCGCCGTCTTCCTCGGGGCGATTCTAGAAATGTCGGTGCCCATCAACTCCATTACCCGGACGGAAACCCGACAAGCATACAATGCATCTATTCGTCGGGAAAACCTGAGATGCTTCGCTCTGCTGATTCTTTATTGCTCTTAAAATAATTATGAATTATTTTAGTTCTAAAAAATTACATGAGGCAATTCATACTACACGTTATCCCTGTAGCCAATCGTGATGTGACAGAGAGTGCGAGAGCAAAATATTCTTGACCGTTTGAAGAATACACTACTTACGGTCAACTAGGGGCATTTAAAATTCTTCACGGTACTCCCATTTAGATTTACAGAAATGCCAGTCACTAAAATCAGAGACTATTTGTTTACAACCAGGAATACAATTCTTATCTCTTGAACCATGTCCAGATAAATCACGGCCACTTCCTTCGGAATACGTCGGTGACTTTCGCTCGTCACGATTGATCAAAGCGAATTTAGCGCCATTGAGGTCGGGTCATCAAGGTATCATTGGAGTTCAAATGCCACTGAATGTAGAGAACTGAACAATAGTCCCTTTGCTGTCGATGTTTTATGATGCTGCGAGAAACTGCAACATTTTTTGCGATTCCGAGCTAGGGGCTCCATTCTCCACTTCATAAGCAGTGTGTCCCCGGCAAGAAAATTAATACATTTGGTATCCCCTTCCCTCCTTCGCGTCCCTTAATCTATGTGCAGTACATTTCAAACCAGTAGTGTTCCGTATGTCACAGCGTATTCCTTTTCAAACTCATACGTCTCAGATGAGGGGGCGAAGTAACCAAGTTCTTAATGTATGATCTAATAAAGTTCACTGTGGAGGCCGTCACCTTGTGGACCTTATGATCTAATATTTAAACTAATTTCCTTATATAAAAAATCAATTAAGGATCTGTGGGTCAAAATGACCTACGATGGGCTTAAGGGTAAAGACATTGTATTCCATTAACTAGAAGAGTATGCAAGTGTTGGTTAGAGTATATATTCATTTCCATAAATAAATAAAAGGAACGGAAAAGTATCTTTCTCCCATGATTACAGTACAAGCAGGAGCAACGACAAATACTATATGGGTAAAAATGGCCCATGCGGGGCTTCGATGTTAATTACTATTCCAGTTGTTCGGAACAAATATTCAACATGGCTTTTAAAAATATTCACAATCAGAAATATTTAACGGCCATTTTTTTAATGGATGTAAGGATACCGATAGCCAAGAATTTATTCAATGGGTTGTAGGATAATTTAGTAATGATAAAATTCACTTTTTAGGGGCTAAGCGCAAATTGAGAGAGTGTACTTTCTCTTCATCCTCCTTTACCATGCATATTTATGGACTGCTACTTGGTTACAGCAATTAACAAGAGTAGGCAAGCGACGTAAATATTATGTACGGGATTATGCTACAGATCCTTAGTGTTTAAAGCAGTATTTTTCCCCATTCCTCCTTATCCACTACAAATAAATCTAACTACGCAAGATTCAGTATTGACAACTGGTAAAAAATATGAATAAGAAGTAAATTCTTCTAAATGGAAGATCCCCGATAAGGTTATTTTAGAAGTTGTTCGCGGAATATCGTATGTAGTAATGACGATTATAGTTTTCTTAAATTTATGCGAATAACACCATTGCTATTTTCTTCAATGTGTATATTTGGTATTATTAAGGCCAATTTTCTTCAGGGTTCAAGTAGCGACTAGAAACCAAGATGAAGTTTTGATTTGCATAAATAATTTTCATGGGAAATCCATCGTGAGCTCCTTTCGAAATTATGCATCATTTCCTCAGCGATCAAACTTCACTAAATTGGAATAACACAAAGAACATAATGATAATAGATATGACACAAAAACTTCCGATGAGAATTTTGTTAATGAATTCCTGTATGCTCCACCCACTTCACGTACACCCCTACCCCTCCTTAGCGTTTTCTCCTCACGTGACTGCCTGGATAAAATGTAATGTAACATTATATAACTACGTTGCACCCGGACCAAATATCCCGTCACAACCGTCTAATCACCTCATTACCGGTCTCCTCACACACCCCCGCCCAACCCCCATCCCTACTCCTCCCCCAAAACACCACCTTTTCCTCACCTCCTCCTTGCTCTTGTGTTCAAACGATGTGTATTGAAGGATTGTCTCCAGAAGATGACCCTCGGTGTCGAAAGCGGTCGCGATAAAAAATATTTTTTGTGGAACGGCAAAGATTTTTGTTGTATCTGTTATCATCATGAAAGAGTTCCACCAAGTGATGCCTTCTACGATCGCCAAATACATAAATCATCTAATTCAAGTCGACACGAGCTCCAAAAAATTTCAAAAGCTGATTTTTTAGCACCATGATAAGACTATTCTATATATATAGTTACATTATATAATGAAGAGTGTGGCAACGTCATTCCCGCAGAAATCTTGCAAGAGAGGAATGCTGCCAACTCCCTTCCAAGCGGTAAACTTGCGTGGGGTAGACCACACTCTTTTTATGTCTGCTAATAATCTTATATTACCATCGTTCACGAAGGTATACTGATTATTAATTAGATGAGATAGTATACCGATTATCGTGAGATGAGGTGGATGAATTTTGATTCGAAACCGGCATTCCTCACCGTGTACATGATTTGGTGGCTGAGTAAATAAGAACCTACATCTTTGAGTGTGTACACACACAGGGTATGTTATATAGATATACACACATATACATCTCATTATATATATACTCGTTCATACAGAGGTAACCGCCATATGGCGAAAATATAGCATTCAAATTATAGTAAATTAGGAAAGGGATAGGAACATATAAAAGGACGA
>WURS02000010.1:3025246-3038808 GCA_011762765.2 Rhinocypha anisoptera | reverse complement strand
TACTTCTTATCACAATGTTTACAAATGCCCTAAAACTGCCTTTTGAAGGATTTTTGATATAAAAACATCAAAACTACTATCAACTGCGGAAAATTCCTTTCTGTTTTGTCTATTAATACGGAAAAAATGTCCTGCTAACGAGACGGCCATAGATGTGTTACGTAATCCGACGTTCTCGTCAGTTTCATGAATTACCCTTGTACTGAACAAATCCCTAAAGGAGAATTTCATGGATACATATCATTGTCCTTGATTTCATACCGCTAGTGTAACATTATCGTGAATACTCCCCGCATAGTAACATGTCAAACGAATGTCCCCGTTCGTAGGGCAAAGGTTTCAATGAGAACTGTTTTGGATCGTAGGTTAAAGTATATAAAAACATTACATTCACATGAGGTTGGTGATAATCAATTAGTTCTTAATGAATAAAAAGTATTTAATGGTACTTACAATATCTTTGTTAAAGATAAATTGCGGAAGAGCCTCTCTATTCCTATGGCACACATGGTTTACAGGTGCACAAACAGAATGAAGACAGGCGTGGCAGTCTGGAATACACAGTGATGCACACATACAACAGCATGATAAATGGCACGAACACAGGAGTGTGTGGAAAGACATGGTTCGGGCGCAATTAATAGGCGGACTGCATGAACGGCATACATCACCACTTCCACAAGCAGGGGTTCCTCCTCGAGGAATAGTATCCGCCAAAGAGTTTAGAGCTTCCCACATACCAACCATCCCGATGCGTCTCCTACCAACTGGAGATGCCGCAGGAGAGCATAATTGAAGATTTTTCTTGCGCAAAATATGGGTAAAACTTGAAGAACGGGAACGACCCTCGTTTGATCGTAACATATAATTTTCGGCATCAATATTTAAATGAGGCAAAGAAAGTTCGGGAGGCATCTTAGAATCATAACACTTGGGCTGTTCACCACCATCAAAATTTCTATTGTCCACTCCCATCCCACCTGGTATTTCCTGCTCTTCTTCACTTTTCCCCACTGGAATATTGGGATCGTTCATTTCTTGCTTGCGACTAGACCCTAATCCCAATCGTTGCATCATAGCCTCATAAATAGTGTCCTCTACCAGTGAGAAAGAGGATGTTGGAACTCCTTTACATCGGCCTAGGTCACTCATATCACAAGGAGATTCGAAAAGGCTGTTTCGCCTCAAGCCTGTTCACCGAGTTGGGGATATTCCTTTCAATCCTCGGACACCAAAACATGCCGCATGATGATTTCAATATTTACACAAATTATTTCAACCTTTACTGTCACTTACTAAACCGACGGAGCGACTCTCCCAACTACCATCACATACCCACCAACCTCGCAACTTTGCTGCGTAGACTGGCTGTAACTACCGTGGACAGCCGGCTGACGCGGCTGACCCTCGAGCCTAGTGGCAACTCCAGTCAACAAAAGTTGGAAATTCCGTATTCCGCCACCATATCATGCGTTACCGAGCTTGCGCAGTTAAAGAATCCTATGGTAGATGGCAGTACAGAAGCATTGACACGCTATTTTCCCTGGAGTTTGTTTTGAATATTTATTTAAATCGTTTCTCACTATAATTCGTTAATACTCAAAATACCACAATGATTCCATCCTTATCTACAAGATAATAACATTAAATCTTACACTCTTATCTCTGACAGCAATCTGTAAAATGAAACCATATACTTAACGATTATTATAATACATCAGAGAGCAAGTATATTGGTTTTTCTCCGCTAGAGTAGCGCTCTCTTACAATCATTCCTATAACTTTCTTAGAATGGAAAAGTTATGCCTTACAGTTTAAATTTTTTGCTCTTTACAATTGTATAGTCGTTTCATCTACCTCCAAATTCGATAATAACCAGTAGAATAAAAATTATATTTTACTAATTAAGGCCGAAGGCGTAGATTAGAAGGAAAAAACTAACCAAATGAGATATATTAATGCAATTACTGAAATAAGTTACCATTTTTTATACTAAATTTAATTTTTTCATGAAGTTAATAGTATCATAGCATAAAATGAAAATTGAAGGAAGAACCGACAACGATGAAATGGCAATGCCAGCGGTACTGTAAACATTGTAAATTTGGCAACGCAGGACGTTGGAAGGTCTTTCGATTTTTTGTTGGTTTGTTTTAGTCGTTTTAGTATTTCTTGGTTCCTGTGCAGTTGTCCTAAAGGAATTTTATGCGGAGTTAATTCTCAATAAACATTTGGTTACATACACGTTTGTAGGGTAGATTTTCTTCAAAACTTAATGTTTATATAATGGTGTTTCTCAAATTTGGTAGAGGTAAATATAGGTTGTGATGTCAGGAGCGATGGGTCAGTGATTGGTATGTTCATCCTTCATTTTTACCTTTGTAGCATTTTAGAATTTTACCGTTGTGACAGTTTACCCCCAAAATCGTATCAAAAAGTTGTTTAATATAACTTTTACAAAAAGGGTCCTATTGATGTTACTGGAGAAGAGTGTCTTATTATGTGATCATCTAAAGAAATGCTGAATTTACAATTCAGTTAAAATTGCGCTCCGAAAAATGTTGATTGCAGTTTTTTCTACGTAGAATTTGTATTTAGATCATTGCATAGATAGGAAACGAATTGTATCAAGATTGTATTACCATAGCAAACGCATTTTGAACTCCGCAAAGAGGAACGAAGGAGCTGATGATGCAGAGGTCATCCACGAAGCAGGACATTTGAAAAAGATGTATATCAGCCAATAGTTTCTCCACCTCCAGTAATATGGAAGGATTAGGAAATATATAAAGCATTGACTCCTTTTGTCACAATATTTCATTGCTCAAGAAATACTAAATTATTTCACATTAGACACTGTAATAGAAATTTTTCTTTCTATTCTCCAATCACCAGGATCCTACGGCTATATAATCTTATTATTTATAATGTGGATTTGCACTGTACTCTTAACCTAACTTAAAGAAGAGGTGCACAGAATCGTTAAATGTTAATGCCAACCCATAGTAAATTGTGGAATTTATTAACTCATGTATTTAAGTGTTGAAGTGAGTTATGGTAATCATGTATACTTTACAACAACTTATGTTTGTTACGAATATAAATTTAACTTATGTATTCTTTGTGTATATTGATTTTGACTGATCTATCGGAAATTGGGCATTTGCCAGCAATAAATATCATTATTATTACATTTAAAACTAATGGTCAAAAGTACCGATTTCCCGAATAATTTTTAAACACAAGTCTAATTATTATGTAATTTGTGGTGTGTTTGACCATACATTTTTCGTTTTTATATTAGCGATTGGAAGCCTATAATCATGAATTATGGCTTAGTGATCGAACCATTTTCTATAGAAAGTTTGCCCAAGGGTATCTTGCGTGAGTGATAATGATATTATCTTTGTTTCCCCCTGTCAATTACTGCCTCTACTCCTAGTGTGAAACTGTTATTTCATACATAGGGAACATTGCATTTATATTATACACAATTTAATTTAACGAAGTATTCAGTTTAGCAGATACTTTCAACCTCTTATTATGGATTATTTCATTTTTAATGTCAAAGAATATTACATTCTGGTATTCCCTCCCTGCACTAAATAATATTTAACATAAAAAAATGAATGCTTCGAATTTTATATTGTAAATCATATTTTGAAGTTGTCAAAAAGTTTTAATAACAACATGTGAGGATAGAGGTTCATTCCCCTTATCTTTTCCAGCCCTGAACTGATCACCATTTGCCTCATTCCTCATGCTTCTTGATTTTGCGTACTAATGTAGATACATGAGACATAAAACTTAATATTAAGCTGGGGTTCTCTCTCAGGGTAACCCAAAGGTTGTGGGATCAAGTCCCCCCTCGGGCATGGGTGTTTTTATATGTATATTAGGATTTGTTATTCAATTGAAAGAGGTGCTAAATGGCCAGAGCCATTGACGCACCCTATAAACAAAAATATTACTATTACGGCATTAGATTGCCCACTGACCCAATAATCTTTTTTCAATGGCATCTTTTTTTTATGCAAGCTAAAGGTGCAATAAACGTAATCACATTAGGCGTGACTTTGTGGTCCCTGCACTACATAGTTATCTCCTCTATCAAAAAACCTATTAGCTCTCTAATTTTTTATTCATAATTTTCTATACCCTAAGAGGTCCAAAAGGAAGCGTGCTTGGCTAATGAATGGAATACTTTGGTTAATCCCAGTGGTACCTCTGAACACATCCAGCCATTCTTAGGTGGGTAGTAACATTCCTAACTGTAAACAAATAGAAATCATTAATAAATCCTTCCAATACCATGCATAACACTTTACAATTTCTTGCTCTATAACGTCAGGCTTCACTTCGTGGAGGTTGTGTATGTCCATGTTAAATAATCGAAGAGAATTTACTTTTCCACAAAAAATACCATTCTCTTTTATTATTTAACTTGAATTTGCTTCTTCGTTGAATAAAGAAATGCTTTCTAACGGTGCTGACATTGATTGCGCCCAGTGACGATAAATATATTTTGCAAGAATTTCTAATGTTTAAATTTAAATAAGAGTTGACAAAATTATTTATAAATGATTCAGATAATATTACAATTTGGAGCCAATATATATCTCTATTGTGGTTGAAAAGAGTTGAAAATTTCGGGGTTTCAGAGTAAGGCAAAAAAAGGGCACTTTATTTACTCATGCCCCAATACCATTTTAAGTGAATGAGATATTTTTTTTATCTTATAGCATACAACGTAGCCTACAGCAAGCGAAAATTTAGTGCCCACGGCATTGCGATTGATCGGACCGTTTTCTTGTAACTGAAATTTATACTCGGGTATCAATAAGTTTGTCGTATAGTAGGTTGTAATTTAAAATGTTTTATGGCCATTATAATCAATATAAAATTTGATCTAAATTAGGACTTCCTCTTATTTGCCTAGAATTAATATTGTCGTAAGTATCTGATAACTCTGTGGATGACATTTGTAGCAAGGGTGTCTAACTTCTCGAAGGCTGCAATAAAAACATTTAATATAGTTGTCATTTATTGAATTTAGTAACCATATTTTATCCTGCTGGTCTAAATTAAAATCATACCGAAATCTCCTTTGTCCGGGAAATACGGTTTTTTGCGCGCTTATAACAAAGAAGAATCTATTTTAGTGTGCTTATTTGTTTTTAATTTGTGCCAACCAAATAAATTATAAGTATTTACATTTTGAATGTTTACTGTCTTTTCTCCGAAATTATTATTAACTGAGTACTGTTTCTGAAATATCGGTGGTAGAAAATTATTTTTATATGCTATGATGGAAGAAACACTAAAGAATAATGGAACCTGCATTTGGAAAACATAAGCTGATAACTGGTTAATCAATAATGTTGGGCACACTGTATAGTTTTGGAATATCCGGAATGTTCATATTTCGGTTTATCCATGCTCATATCAGTCTTATTCACTCTTTAAGTGTCTCTAAACATCCTTAAACAATGAGGTAATACTTTGACAAAAGTTTTATTCTATACATAAGTTCCTAACAGCTATAATTTCAGACTAAACAGGTAGGAAAGGTATACAAAGGTAGTAAAGGACGATAGTGGTCCATGATCATCATTAGCAATGGACTTTCAAGATGATAGTTCGGGACTTAAGTCCAAGAGGAGAAATTGTCCCTTCTATATTACTCGAAAAAATCGTTATTGCAGAATGACTGTTGGAAATGGATTACTTTATTGTGGAGAACATGTAGATTTGGATCCCAGTTTGAAGGTTTGCTAAATGTTCATTTATAACATATTTTTCTTGGGAATTCTTATAAGGTTCTGTGTCTTTTACTTTTTCGTGGTCAAGGTGAATAATACAATTCTGATACCTTCCGGAGTTGAAGTGCCAAATACTAATGTATATGTATTTACATTTACTTTGCATATTGCCACGTAATTCATTGTTCCACTCCATTTCTGTCATATTTTTCTGATTCAATACTTTATTCCCACATTTAGGGAAATGGTCAAAGGATTCCATGCCCGTATGACCAAAGACAGTAAGAAAAAAGCGGAGTAGTAGTAACATATTGGAATTAACTATTGATATCTATAATCACTGCATTGAATTCCAATTGCCCTTTTTGCAGCTCCTGTTATGTCTCCGGTATCGAAAGTCACTTGAAGAAATGCAATGCGAGACCACTGGAAAATCCAGGGTATATATCAAAAAATATTAACAAAGGGTCTGCATCTGAATTCACGATGTCTAGGTTGGGAGATGTGGATGCTAAATGTTTGCTGTCATTGTTGGAAAGAGTAAAATCAGTATATAACGGTAATTGCCAGTTAATAATTGTTTAATTAATAAATTTAGTTGGGCATTGCTTTTAATTCTTAAAATAATAAAGTTTATGCATACTTCAAATGTCAGTAATTCAATTATGATTAACATGTATGTTAAACAGTTTATTTTATCTGTTAAATAAATTGAGTGTTTACAAAATTGACTATGTTTTATGTTATGATGGATAATATTCTACCCAAATATTATTGAATTAATGATTTTTTTCTATTGAGTATTTCCCTATTTTTCTGGAGTCACTTTGTTAATTGGTTTGGCACTTATTTTTCACTCACTTGACCGTTCTGATGCCAACTACTCGGGCAAATTACTTATTGGCAAATACACCCAAGCCCTCAGTAGGATTTGAACAAATGTTCTTTGGATTAGTCAGCCTTAGATCTTTGAGTGTATTACCCATTGGTCTAAGATAGTTGACCTACTGAAATATTGCTTTGAATGCAATAAAAATAATAAATATTTTAATTAAATTCTTCTGTTGATAAATTTTCATTGCTTGAAAATGAATTTCCAGTGATTACATATTCTCCAAATCCGATTCCACAAAATAAAATACCTCTTATTTACATTAGTATCTCTATGGTGTCATGTGGTATCCATTGCTATTGTAATTCTATCGGTAATATTTTAAAGGTTTGTATGATTGATCATTATTCCAGAATTGGGTGTATTTATTGAAGAAGAATATCTGGAACATGAGGTTCTTAATGAAAGTTTGTCAGATTCAAGCCTTGGACCTAATTCAAGGAAGCACTTAATTCAGAATTCATCCCTACTTGGCCATGTGCAGAAATTTAACCTCACTGGGAAGCTTGGTGTAATAGAATTTGGTGCTGGAAAAGGTTAGCTGAATTTTAATGTTAGCTATAAAGTTAAATCTTACTATTCATCTTCACAGTAATTGTTTTTGGTGAAATTAAATTGGTTAATGACTTCAAATACAATAAGTGAACATTTTCAAGTTTAGTGAAATATATTAATGTTAACAATGGGAAGGCTGTGACCTGGTGGAATTCTATAATGAAACAAAATAGATACTGTTACTTGCAAAATAAAAGGAGTTCTGAAGAACAACCAGTTTCAACGATAACCCTTTGATGTTTACAATTATTGTCAAAAATAGTCATGGTTTTCTATGCTCCTTTTGTGGAAATACACAAGTGACAACCTCTCTTTTGTTTCATACAAATTTAGAGTTTGAATTATTGTGACCAAAATTTTGGGCAAAAACTCAGTCATATGCATAAGTCATATTTATTAGGGCTTTCAAATCCAATTATCTAAAATTTTTAATGCACTAATTTTATCGTTTTAAAAAGTAACATGGTTAGACGATTGAGGTTAGCAACTGAAAAAAAAACTTTTTGCTGTTTAATGCTGTTAAATAAAACAGCCAATCCTACATTCATCGATCGTCACCACAACGTACAACTGGTAATTTCATTAAAGATTAATTAATATCCCACAGAAAAATTAAGATGTAAATATTTATGCTACAAAGTCATTTTTTAAGGGTCACATTTTCTAGCGACCAAAGGAAAATTTAAAGTATCTTTAAGTTCCTAGTATAAGCTTAACTTTCAGACCAAAAACTTAGCTTACATTTTGATTTCAGATATTTGAAGTGAATATGTAGTATAAAGTACATTTTTCAGGAAAGCGATAGGTAAAAATAATAATGTTGCCTTGGTGGGAGCGGGTTAATGTCCTTGTCTGCCAACCTGGAGATCATGGGTTCGAATCCAGACTAGGTGGATTTTTCTATCTCCACCTAGGGCATCGATGTGCGTGTTTCGTCATTGTTAATATAATGCGATACTGTAATTGACTGCTTAGTGCTGTGTGGGCAATAGTAAAGGTAAATGTTTAGAATTTGATTCAGTTAATATATCTGGTCATAAGCAGTGTAAAATAAAGGTCATTCAATGCTCATTGATTTTAAACTTTGAGATGCCCGTTCAAAAATACTGTCCATGACAAAAATATAGTTCCCAAGCATAGATCATTAGGGTCAAACTATTAATTAACCAGAAAAGTGAAAATATCAATTCTTTTCCTGTGCCAAATGGAGGGTTAAAACTGAAATGGTGGTTCTGCCTTGGGGCTTCATGTTGATGGTCATTTCAAGAATGAGTGTTGAGTCTTCAGTTGAATAATTCTCTTTCACCGTGTGAGAAGGTAGATTTCATATTAGGCCTTAATCGTTAGAAATTGTAAAGTTTGTTTTTAAGCAGTATGATCGATGCACAGAAAATAATCTCCAAGCTATTTTAAAATTGATATCCATTCATAACCAACCTGTTGACTTTGATGAAGGCAATGGCTTCCAGAAGCTTATGAAACATCTTGAAACTTTTTCCTTAATAATGCAGAACAAACTTTTCAAATTAAGTAAGTCCCAAAATTTATGTTTGGAAACCTAGATTTTGCATTAATTGTTATTACTTCTGGCATGTGTATATTGAATTCCTAGGACACCTCATAGACTAAGGGCATCAGCTGCAGCATATTGCTTTGGATGTAATCTAGTTTTTAGATGCAAGGGAAAGTTTATGAAAGGTTATACTCCCAAGTTTGAAAATCGTGAGTCATTATTAAACTTAAAAGTTACTCTGACTGGTGATGGCAGACCTCAAATTCTCAGCACAAAGATCATTGTGAATAATGAATGCATTACCAGAATGAAAAGTCCGTGAAAATACATCAATGAAAATGGCTAAGTATTGAAAATTGGGCAGTCACTTAAAGCCGTCACACATAAACTTGATATAAAAAAGTTCAAATCTCAATAACATTTAAACTTCATAAGCTAATTCAGGATAAACATGTGTCCTGGGATTGAGGTCTTCATATGGTAGATCATTTTCCAAGCTTGCATATTTCCATGGCTAAATGCCAGTTCACTAGTCATGATTGGTGTTAAATTGAACAGGTTATCAAACTCCTAAAACTGTTTGACATTTGCATTAAGTAAAGGTACTTTTGACTCTGTTAGAAGTTCTGACTTGTGTGAGTAATTTGTGGAAGGAACTGAAGGTGCCATGCTAGGGAACTTTTGTTTCTCCTGAAGAAGAACTGTTTAGTCATGAGGAAAAAAACAAATATATTTTGTGACATTGCTGGACTTGAGGTTGTGAGAAAAAATTTACCCATAAGAAAAAACAATTGAAGAACTAAGGGTCTCATAAACAATTAATGTATTGCAGGTGACTTTCTCAAGTGAGTTTACCAACTAATTACCAAAGCTCTGATGAATTATTATAAATCAAAATTAAACAACTGGAAAAAAGTTCTATGTGGTAGCCAAGAAGGAGAAACTGGCAGAAGTGTGCCATAGGGCTATTGCTTATTTCGCCCAAAAATCTGTTTCTTTGCAGGAAGAAAAGGACCACAAGTAAAGTGAATTTAAGCATCCACTGTGGTCCATGTACTCCGACCACATTTGTGGTAACAACATTTGCTGCAGTATAGCTTTTGCTCCTCAGAATGAAGTTGAGGCATACCTACATGAAACAAGACTGCCAGCCATCACAAATATCTTTTGTATAGGGAAACCAACTGACAATATTGTTGCCTACATGAGATGGTGAATAAATACGTGTGTTTGCATGGCTTCTATGAGTTCTAAACATTTGTTTAGCCCAGTTGGCATTATTGGAGACAATGAAAGAAGTAGCTTGAAGCTAAGTAGGTTAAAATTTTGATTTACACCAATAAAAACTTGTTAATTAAGTTGAAATGAGCAGTATGCCTTGCCTATCACTCAAATTTAGCCTTAATATAAAATAGGTTTTATAGGGCTTTATTGTTAAAGTTTTCCAAATTATTTTAAATCAACCTGCATAATGACTTAAGGTCAGCTTTGTCTAGTAAATATGTGATTAATAACATTACAGTAATCAAAAGTTAACATGAAATGTATGGGACCAATTCAAACATTTTATGATAAAAATATTAGCACAAACCACACTCAATGATCTCATGTTTCTGTCCATTATGTTATATATGTAAAACGTAACAATGCATATCTCGTACCTTTGTGAATATTCCTGCAATAATAAGAATGTTTAGTGAAGCCATGGTATTTGTTTAAAATTTAGTGACCTCAATTTATTCTCTGATAGATTTCAACAATTACAAAATGTCATGAAAATATTTAATAATGCTCATGATTGATCATGGTTGCTCTACCATTTAAAATTCTGCTTTTAAGCAAAAAGGTCAGTAATTCTCTTCTAAGTAGCATTTATAATTGTATATTATATTATTATTATATAATATTATTTCATGTTCTACAAATCGTGGCAAAATATCTCATACAGTGTCCCCAACTGCCTCAGGTATTTCACCATCTCACACACACCGGTGACAGAAGGATGGAATGACATATAAGATCA
The DNA here is from genome assembly GCA_011762765.2 of Rhinocypha anisoptera. NCBI lineage: Eukaryota > Metazoa > Arthropoda > Insecta > Odonata > Chlorocyphidae > Rhinocypha > Rhinocypha anisoptera. The sequence goes on along the minus strand of WURS02000010.1, from coordinate 3,028,063 downwards.
TTGCCCCCTTTTGCCACTCTCACTTCCTCAGTACACTGGTAATTGTCGGCACATAATTCATTCAATTGTTGAATTGCGAGAAACATTTGTTTCCACACTTCTCTCCTTCACTCTCATTTTCCTCTGAGTCACCCACACCCTCCCCCTTTTTCCTTCCACTTATACCCATTAACCTCCCTCCTTTTGCCTTTTTGCCTCCGTCACTTCGCCCCCACTCACATTTACAGCCCTGATTGACCTCTGCAATGTGGTTCCTTAAATGCTGGTAAACATTGACGGGAGACATTAACATGAATATATAAGATGGGAGCATTCACCTAGTGGTCACAGTAGCCATTTAGAAGGTGGATGCCCATGGACAGAGAGGAAGAACAAAAATAGTGGCTCGTATTGTTGATGGACTTTGATTGGCTCTTTGTGTGCATGAGACATGTAGAGGTGAAAGTTGGCTAACTTCTAACATACATGGTGGTTGTGACCGCTGCCTCTACTCACACATAGTTAGGTTTACTGGTTGTCATGGTAATGACTCCCGTCAACGTTCCCCGGCAATTATGTCCCAAACATAACCCTTTGGATGGAGTATTAAATTCCAGGGACATTCCACAATAAAGTGTTTGTAGTAGTTTCATTATAACTAGGTAGAGGCAGCACATAATGATCCAGCACCACATTTGAAGATCAGATGGCTATTATTGCTTGTTTCTATGAAAGAGGATTTTTTCTGAGGATGTGGAGTGAACTCGATCTTTGCAGTCAGTGACCTTGGGTCAATAAGTCAGATTTACAGCCAAAGGGTTAAGCGAGGTCGCTGATATTCCTCCCCACACCAACCAGACCTCCCACCGCAGTTACACATCTGGCGTAAGCCTCTACCAAAGGAGCTGCTTACTTCCACTGGGCACACACTCAACCACCACTTTCTCTCCTCCCATTCCTTAATGTCATTAAGGTCACCAACAGTTTAATCCATGGGTGTATATGGACCACAAGTGTTTTGGAATCGCCATATCAATGTGAAACTAGTGAAATCTCTTTAAAATAAATTTGTGGAAATTTACAGTTTTAATCATTTCCTTTATATATATGCAACTTCAAGAAGTGAGTATATTTAAAATGTAATCACCCTTTATTCTAAAAATATATATTCATGATACATGCAGAAGTGTCTTTCTTGATAACCAGCAGCAATTGTATCATAGCAACCCTATATTTGTTAACCATCTATTTGAATGTGGCCAAATGAATGGTTTTTAATGTTAAGGGATTAAAAATGGATGCTTCTAGATACCAATCACAATCATTCATTTGTCAAAGTTGCAGGAATTTAATTTATGTGGTATATATATTTTACCTTTTTTCTCTCCTTTGCTCTCTTAATATCTATTTTCCTCCGCGAAACATACACCCTTTTGGAACCCACCCCCAACACTTTCTCCTTCCACCTGCACACCTTATTCTTGAAAGTTCATATTTTTAATGGAAAACAAAGTAGAATTTCTTGAGATCCCTCAAAATGTATGGAAGCTCCAGCAGATCTATCAGTTGAAATTGCATAGGGAACTACATTGATATTCATAAGAAATTTGAAGTTTGTGTTATTTGATGAATAATCAAAGCTCTGAGATCTGTCAATGGAGTAATATAGTAACCCAATTTATTTATAATCTCGCATATCATGTATATATAATGGCTTGCATAAGGAATGCATTCAATTAAATGTAAAAATCTTGACACTTGACCCTGCCTCTATTTTTTAACATTTTCACTTATATATCTTCAATGTAAGCACTGATCGTGTCATCATCATTATCATGGTTTCTTTATGAATGTGACTGTAAACGCTGTAAAATTTGAAAATATCTTTTTTTTTAATTTTTCATAATATGAATGTTGCAGCTACATAGCAGTCATACGAGGGGAGTCCTAAAAGTTCTCGGCCTGACTTGGATGGTGTGAGGCTCGCGAATATTTTTTATTCATTTTTTTGTTTGATTCATTACATGGAGTGCTGTAAAGTTTGAAACGCATACATTCATTTGCTTTCTTCCTGTGTTGTTGTAAAGTGCAAAGGATGTCAGTTGTGTACAAAATGGAGAAAATTGAATTACGAGCAGTAATAAAGTACTTCGTTTTGAAAGGTTTAACCCTAACGGACATCAAAAATGAGTTAGATTCTACATTGAAGAATTCATCTTCTTCGTTTTCAACAGTCAAAAAATGGTCAGCGGAATTTAAATGTGGCCGTTCATCCATTGAAGATGATGAGCGCTCAGGACGTTCAAAAATCTCAACCACCAACGAAATTGTGGCAACAATTCACAATGCCGTACTCAATGATTGCCGATTGAAGGTACGTGAGCTGGCCTACATTGCAAAGATATTGACAGGCCATGTGCACTACATTTTACACAAAGTTTTGGGTATGTCAAAGCTTACTGCACGATGGGTGCCGCGTTTGTTAACGATCGACCAAAAATGCATTCGAATGAACATTTCTAAAGAGTGTTTAGATTTGTTTAAATGCAATCCTGGTGAGTTTCTTCGACGTTTCATAACAGTAGAGAAAGAGAGAAAGGAACAGTCCAAACAGTGTGTGGACCCAAATGAACGAGCACCAAAGAAAGCAAAACTGACTCTGTCTGCAGGGAAAGTCATGGCTACGATATTTTAGGATTCTCATGGAGTCGTACTTGTAGACTGCCTCTAGAAGGGCAAAACTATCACCGGAGAGTACTAAGCTTCACTTCTGGACCAACTAAAAGTCACTATTCAGGTTAAACGCCCACATCTTGCAAAGAAGAAAGTTCTCTTTCA
>WURS02000010.1:3004359-3014834 GCA_011762765.2 Rhinocypha anisoptera | reverse complement strand
TGTTTTTCTTCGATTTGAAAAGGTTCCTAAAGGATCGGTGGAGCACCCTACCACAACTGAGTTGAGGTCAACGAAGAAGAATGCATTCACTCCAATTAAAATATTATCTTTAGGCTCTTTTAATGTTGATGATGGAATAACAGTTGAATCATAATTTCCCATTCAATTGTTGACAGTCGAATGCTAGCTTGACTTCTTTTTGTTTATACGAATACAGGAAGGAATAGGACTTAGATTTAATTGCAGCATAGCATTCAAGCCCATTGTTAGTTTGTTAAGAGTAAGGATGTGGTTCACTTTTCTTAGGTGAGGTTTCAGCAAGAATTTCATTATCACTCGATTTTATATAAAATTTTCCAAAGGAAATCCAGCAAAAGTGGTCATTTATAGGTCTCGTATTTGGTTATTCTATACAGTATGAAGTTTTAAAACCTAACCTGACTTCTGTCCCTTATTCGAATGGGGTATTAAGATATCTAACTTTCTGAGTTCATTAGTTGGGGATGACGAATTCATTAGTTGAGCTCGCATGTGTTGAGATTTTCCATCCCTTGAAATTCTTCCTTCTACGAAACGGAATCTCTCCAAGATAATGCCTAAGGTACAATAATTCTTCGTAAAATTTAATAATGACTCGTCCAAGCCAGAATCTGTTTCATTGAATAACCAGGTGATCATTGTCACCATGTTTCCACGAAAACGTTCCACCGCGATCTCTCGAAAGAACAATGATTACTTTTTTGTATCCCACAACTGGCGGCTTCCCCTAGCGGTGAAACCAATGAAATTTCTGGTTTATTTGTTTTCTTTCCCATATTCTACCTGTTATCATTACCTTTCGGCATCCATATAGGAGAATGTATTCGCTCCAAATCGATGAACGTATTATACGATAACTTCAGTCACACTGTATGTAGCTTGTTATTGAATTGACAGCTCATTTAGTCTTAAACATTACTTTGGTGGTCTCATTGTTTTCCCATCGTTTAAAGGGCACTCACGACTCCGCTCCTCAATACAGGGGAAAACGTTCAGGTTCCGATTTTTTCCGCGACTTGCTTATGTGTTTCGCTCGCGGGTCCACGTCTACGGACGAAGTCCTCCTTATTACTGCATCCCCTACGTTAACTCCCCGGCGGCCTTGTTGCCCCCAGTAAAACAATTATCTTAGAAGGATTTTTTTCATCTGATCGATTACTGACACCATTAGTGGTTAGTGATTCTTAGCTTCATGGGCGTCATCAGGGGTGGGGGTAACAACCTCACCTGTAAAAATGAACGGTGAAAAAATTTTATAGGATAGTAAATACTATAGCACTTCCTGAAAAAATCTTTTTACAATCTATTTATTATCATATTAAAAGATAATAATACATACTTTTAACAACTATGCTAAACTAATTAAATATAAATGACTTCCTTATCGATGTAAATGATTCCAGTTCATTATATCTGCTTCTTTTTCTGTACGCTATACAAAATATTAATCCGCCCCCTAGCTTGGATGTTGGCAACACTCTTGCTTAAATTACTTTTAATTTAAGCACTATTCTCATTAGGATACCACTTATTGAGATCAATTTCTTGACCAAATCGTCAAAAATATACCTGGATTCCGTATGAATCACTTCAAGCATCACCTTGTGGTGCTAAGCATTGTCAGCAAAACATTTTCCCTCTCTATTTTATCTTCCCTGTTTATTTCCTTGACAGTTGATTTAGATATTTCCAAAAGGTTGTCAGCTAGTTAAAACCTTAATTGGGTTTTTCTGGCTGACCTCTAAGTATTTTTATTTCATCATTAGATTAATCTGGGTCGTTCTTACTATTGATAGATAATTCGTCAGAAATATTCATATTATGTCTTTGTCTACCGAGTAGATGATGTGCTGATTCCCTGACTCTGTTGGCTGACATCCGGGAATTAAAACTTTGTTCCAGATTTCGGTAAATGTTTTTTAATTTACTCAATGTTGTATTCATTTAAAGACACATTGTTAAAATCCATTACACAGCAATTTTTTGTAAATGCCATGTATTGGAAGTACAACGGTATCATATTTAGCCACTAAAAATATGTCTGCTGAGTTTATTTGATTATAAGATCACTTTATTTCTGGGAGATATAGGTTATTAGAAGCGGAAGCAACTATTATTCCGGGTTTGGATTTATAAAAATGGTACATTAATAATCAAATCTTAAATAAAGAAGTAATAGTAAAGTTTATGTAGGAAGGTGTTTAACAAGCAACGCTTGTTAATAACATGTAATGTAACGGTACTGATTCAAACGTGATCATCTTGGAAAAACTGGTGATAGATGCGTAATTCCATTTCAGAATAAGGGGATTATTACTTTTCAATTTCACTGCAACAAAATGTATTCGTCAACATGTTTTGCTAAACTGTAGAATCAGTCCTGATGCTACAGTGTAACAATGGTGGAACATCTGTTTGAAATTTGTTCCTGTGGAATTGCACATTTTTCATTCCATTTTCCTTGGGAGAGTAACTTGGTAAATTTAATCTAGCCGTTGTTTGCATTTATATTACTGGGCATCTTCATCTGCGACTGCGCAGTTTCCTGCAAGTCAACATTTAAGGGTGTCAAAGAATATTTTCCCAAACGAAATTTTAATATGGATTTGTGAAGGAGCGTTTTCAGGCATATGCCTGTTAGTGGTGTGTTGCGGAAAATAAAATATTTTCTTTCAAGGCCTCTTTAAATAGATGTGTGTATTTGGTAATTTCAATTCAATGTATTGTGCCACCGTAATTGGCTTCATGCAGAATGGGCAACTGATTATAAAAATATTCTCGTGGCGACAGGTTTATCTGGAGTCTCGTTCATATTTCTAAACATGGCTCCAGCATTTCTATTTGGAATGAGTTTCAGAGTTTTGGATTCCGATTCTTTAGATAATTTTGTACAAACTCGTGGATGTTTTTGAACCTCACACACAACACAACTAGAAACAATCCTAGACCATAAGAAAGACCGAAAATCTGTATTGTTATCTAGGTTTAATATTTTCTAATATGATCTCTGTAATTTTCATAGCCTATTTTCATAGAATAATTTTCATAACATATTAGTTTAAAATAAACCTATTGGGAAGTCAACCCGTTAATTTGCATTCCTTAATGTATATTTTTTATTCCTTGATTTACATTTATGTGTATGTAGATATGACGAAAAGTGGAATAGGACGTATATATATATTAGAATATGCGCCCTTTCATAGTGCCATCCGTTTTCTCAAATCCTATTCTCAAAGAATATTAATTTTTAATACTGAGGTTATAAATCCTTTATTTTCATGAGACAATACCATTATTGTAATTGGTATGATTTTACATGATACTTCACTCAGTTGTGAGGAATTTTGTCGAAGCGTACAGATTCCGTTTCCAACTTTTCATTACCACCTTGAAAATATTTTTTTATCGTGTTTAGATTTTAAAACCAGTCAATATAATTCTCTATGAAAAATCATTTGAGGCTTTACCGGCTAATGGATTAGTAGAAAGATTCTCGGGTTTCCAGTGAAGACCTCGGGTGCAAATCAACGCTTTCACCGGGATGGGAAATCCGAGAATCTATCTAAGTAATTCTCTATGCTTGGTCTTCCAAATAAACGATACGACAATTATTTGGTCGCGTGGAATTAGAAATGATGAAGAATTCTCTTCTCTAAATCCGAGTGTCGCAGAAAAACTGGACAAATATCGTCTTTCCTCCATGTTAACGTGAAATGACGGGTGGAAGACCACAATATGAAATCGAAAGATGCTCCGCTGGTTTTTGGCGAGGCTGCGGCAGTAGATGCTTAACTATTCTAAGCGACCAGCGGTTTTTGGCTGGCCTTTTCGTCATGACTGATCTGTCCTCGGCCTGTCTGTCGCTCGGAGAACTCAGCGAAGTGAAACTGGTAGGTCAGTGACACGTCGCGTTAACGGGCTCCGTGGAAAGACTATCCGAGCAAAAATCCACCAAGGTAACTAAAGGCCTAAGGGGCGCAAGGAAAAAGTGAGGGAAAAACACCGCTGGAGGCGCTTATAGGTCGAGGAACTGATATAGAGAAAATCATTTCTGTAGCACGATGCCGTTGATTTATTTTGTAGCCTTCCTTTTGTTCCGCAGGACCAGGTATGTCGGTAAGCACCACGGCGAGAGGCTTCCGTATAATTTTCACGAGAAAATATGCAAAAGAGAAACTATTTCTCCGTCTATGAGTAGGCATGATGAATAAATTACGCGTAGAGGCATCGGCGGAAATAATGCTCTTCCTAAAATGTCACAATTGGCATAGAAATACTTTACAGAGCATTTCTTCAACCCCTTTGATGAAAATGCATGTGGCTATGGAGGGGATGAGGAAAAATAATATCCCTGTATACCGACGTCAACTCTTGGAGATGGTAAGCTTATTTCACGAAACATTTTCCAAATGACTGGGGACTCATTGAAGTTGAAAGGTCTGAGTCAACGGATCGTAATCGGATCGTGCTCATTCACGCGGGGGATCGCGGTGAAGCGTGGCGGCGGGCTCTTCGAGTCACGCTGGGTGATAGGTCTGGAATAGGTAGTAAATTATCGGAATCATTATTGGGCTCATATTTTATACTCGTTGCTTTCGAGGATATTTGGTGATTATTCTACCCTTATCCTTTACTCTTTACTTTTGCATAATGCCACAAACGGTGTATATTGACTCGTAGGGTAATAAGGTTGACTTTGAATTATTATTTAGCAGTATTTTTAGTTAATTGGTAGATATTTGAACCGAATTTTACACCTGAAACTATTAATTAGAATTACGTCTTCGGTGAAGCAATTCGCATATCTGATATGAAATGGTGAAAAATTGTTGCGCTAACACAAAAAAATTCTTTTTTTTCAGTAATTGGATTAATAGAGAAGTTATGAAATGATGGTTCGAGAGTTCTTTGATCGGCACCACCAAATTATTAACAACAAGCCTGTTTGGATGTAATTATGCGGAAATACATCCAAGCAAAACCAAAATTTTTTATTGTTGTAAACAATGATGCTTTCTAAGGTTGTCATTGAGGAGGTTCTCTTGGAATTTTCTAACGTCACAACCCTGTTACGATATATTGAAAGATAAATTGAGGTTTACTTACTTATCTGCTTGAAATGTGTTTCTCCGTCTTTTTGATTTCATTTGCTCGATTGTTCCTAAGAATGATTAGTCGATGGGAAGGTACGACATGAGCATTTCCTAATAACTTCGTACCCAGCTTTAAGCTTTAGTCAAAACCAAAAGCATACATAGCTTTAAGCAAAACCATTTAGATAGCTAGGATGAGAACTAATTTATGCCTTGGCCATTAAATCTGTTCAATCATAGGAGATAGATTTAAATGTATTTGTCATAATTTTAAGCTAAACTTTACGATTGTTCATTCAATTAAAATGAATTCTTTCGACAAAGTCCTTCTACATTATAGGCTGTTACAGATGTATAGGTTCTAGTTGTATTCCAATCAAGGGGCAAGCTTTCTGCTTCAATTCCTATGATGTTACAGTCTGGAGTTTGAGCTCTACAAATATTTGAATCAAATACGACAGTTATTTTATCTATAACGTTCATAATTTTTTAAAAAGAAATTATCATTATTTTCTCTTGCGTTTTAAATAAGTTGTTCTCTTGGAAGAATACGTAAAAAGTTGTAATGGTGATTAACGTTATAAAGTTTAGCGCTTGGATGAATACGTAAATATTTTTAATGGTGATTAGCGTTATAAAGTTTAGCTCCTACACTGGAAGTGCACATTGGATGCTGAATGTAAAATAATCGCTCATTCTGATTGTCTCATGTTTGAGGAATATTTTGATTGAAGAAATCACTGGTAAACTATTAAAATTTCATTTATGGTCTACCAGTATTACCAGTACGATACGATTAGTATTACCAGTACCATACGATTAGTAGCTTCTGATAAAAAGTTTCAGGAAATTTCATTATATTTTTTCATTTACTCGTGTTATACTGTCATTTCAGTAGGGCATTAGTATTTTTATTTTATGAAAAAATTCTTCAGTGGAAATTCTTCTCCATCCCTCAGAAGTACACGGAGAGCCTTTGGAATTTCCAGGAAATGGTAGGACGAGTTTTCTGTAGATGGTAAGAACATACGTTTCGATTTTTGAGATTTTTTTCAAAATATATAATGTTGCCATTGCTTCCAAATCAGCATAAGAAAATATAATGTTCAGCGATGTTTCCTGGATGGCTACCGGAGAGTCCTTTGAAATATTTCCAATGACTCCTGTGGCAGGTAAGTTTTACTTGTGTGACTTGATGTATTCGTACCCTGATATACTTTGCACTTAAAATCACCAATTGTTAAGCATGTTAAAGAAAACAAATGCGTACCTCCCTCTACCGTAAAGAAAATTCTCCGTTACACGTTTCAAAGAATCATTAATTATTCTTCAAAAGTTTGTTATAAAATATTTCAGTCAATCATATTTACGGTGTATGGATTCACTGACATCAATATCTGAACACTGACATATCACGAAACTGTTGAAAAGATCCTGTTCCACTAAATTTCACTTTTTGAGACAGTCATATGCTGAAAAACTAAATCTGGAATTTACCTTAGAAATAGGGACAATTAAAGGTGTTATACTTTAAAGAATCAGGTTTTAATGTTGAAAATGGAACTCAGAATTTCACTAGCGTAGTTGAAATACGATCAGATATAAATTTTGCTTGAGTGTGACAAAAATTCAGTAATCATTTCATCACTCCATTATGTTTATGCCACGTTTGACTTCCTGGCATCGAAGTCCTCCTACACTATGATATTACGGTTTTAGCAAGAAATTTGCGAAATTTCTTCTTTAAAAAAATTACAAAAAAAACAAAACCCTAATTGATACTGTAGTGAAAGGTAGAGAATAAAAAACTACGCAATTGCCTTTACTTAACTCCAACGAAGTCATCTATATTTCAAGGAAATGACAGTTTATAGAGCAAGATTTATCGATTCTTCAAGTAGAAAGTTTTACTGAAATATATTATATCTGCGAAGCTCATGTTTCATTGAATGTGCTTCGTGTGCAATCGTGAAGGCTAGCTTAAATTCACATGTTGCCCATCCTTGTGCTTCGCAGGCATAGGGAGTAGTGGTGCCGGTGGAGTGTCTGGTGTCGGCTCCAGTCAAACTCCACCCCTGCACCCGCCCACCTCGAAGTCGCACCACCAATTGTCGAGGGACCAACATGCGAGTGTCCACGGTGCTGATGACGAAGCACCAACGTCCAGCGCCCAACGGCAGGAGCTGGATGGTATGTACGATCATTTCACTCGCTAATCTGGAGTTTCTATACAATGTGAACTCCGCCTAATAATCTGGTTACTCCAATAATGTTGGACACTGTTGTAAATTACATGCTGGTTTATCCCTCGGCGTTGCTGTAGGAACGCCTCAACGTGATCGTTAAGCCAAAGCGAATTTAAAATAAACTCAGTATTGCTGTATGCTTCACATAAAGTATTTTGGTTTAGATGGTATAAAATTTCAAGTTTTGAGGATGTTTTCACGTCAAAAAAGCCGTGAGAATATCAGACGTGCCACCACTCGGTCAAATCGAATGCGATGAACTGGCTAGAATAGTATTCCCCTCCCCTCGTGAGGTGCTATCTTTCGGAAAAGCCACGGTTCCAACCGGAGTCTTTTCCTTTTATATTTCCACTGTATGAATCCTTTTATTTTATTAAAGATTTATTTTACCGCGAATGTACGTCATATTTATTCGAGGTATAGGATTCTCGAAGACCTCTCGAAACAGACTCTCGAATACCAATTTTACCGACAAAATATTGGAGGTTTAACTATCGAGGGACACTAGCCCATTTTAGGTTTTTAGATCATCAGACTTTCGTCAATTAACCATTTAATCGTCATTTAAAGTCTTTGATACGTGAGTTGAAAATAAAAAATTAAATCAATTACAAATTTAAAGAAACTCAAGATTCAACTTCTGCATGTATATGCTAAAAAGTAATCGAGCTTTCAAGAGCTTCGAGTAAACGAGCTTTCGAGAGTGAATGTACAGTAGATTGCTATTATAAACCAAGAAAAAATATGCTATTGAAAACCAGGGTTTGAACGTCGATTAAAAGCTTTCGGCCGTTGACATAAGTATTTTAGCCGTGGTGTAAATTGTGGATTCTCAAATAGATAGGGTATCACTTCAAGCGATAAGTATGAATAGTCTTCCCATTCCTTTGAGAAATCTGGGGTAGAAGAATATATGCATGGATACCCATATTTGATTTTGTTTCTTGAGGCAGTTTTCAAAACTGTTGTTCATGTAAAAGATCTTTAAGAGTACAAATGAAAAATTAATAATTTGAATGGCCATGATACTTCCTAGAGTACGCCCTCAGCTGAGCTTTTTCATGCTGACGTAAACTGATGTTTTAGAATCTTGAATGAATTTTAATGAAAATGAATATTTTTGATTATTCTTTTCATTATGTCCCATGAACCATGGCAACATTTAGTTTATTGCAACGTAAAATAAAACATACCAGGCATACCATAAGGTGGAATTCCTACGTTTCCTATCCTGATGGTATCTTTGTGAGCCACGTAAAATAGAAAAAGATATATTGATCTGGTAATGTTGTACTTGGAACTAAAAGAATATGCTCTTTGTGGCTCAGCAATCAGAGAAAATGCAATGAATTGAAGGTGGGACAAAAAGCTAAAGTAATTTTGTCTCAGATTAAATAAAACGAGATATAGCACGAAAAATACATAGTACTAGAACTCAATAAAGAAACAAAAAATATAGAAAATAAAAAAATTATAAAATATGTAAACATAGCATTAAACTAATTTCAGACAAAGTTTATGGTAAACAGAAGTATTGAAACATCATTTTCTTTCAACTCCTTTTCTTCCTCACCCAGTGGTGGCGTCTCTACCTCATTCCGGTACCTAATTCCTATCCCATATTATATATATATATATATATACAGCATTCAAATTATAGTGAATTAGGAAAGGGATAGGAACATGTAAAAGGACGAACACAATATGTGGTAGAACTTCCCAATTGCCTGTCAGCATGCCCGACCGGCAATTGGGAAGTCCGGGTTCAAGTCCCGGCCGAGGACAGAACTTTTTTCTCATCCGAACTTGTCAGTTTCCATCAATATTTTCTACCACATATTGTGTTCGTCCTTTTATATTTTCCAATCTCTTTCCTAATTTACTATAATTTGAATGCTGTATTTTCGTCAGATGGGGGTTACTTCTGTGAGAATGAGTATATATATAAAAGCCACAGGGGTGGCGAGGAAAACAGAGAAAACAAAACTAAAGAACACTCATAAGTAACTGGGTCCAATTATTTCAATGGCGCTACCATCTTCTTCGAGCGAAGGTGAAAGGGATCTCAATTATTGGACCCAGTTACTCGTGTTCTTTATTTTTATTTTCTCTGTTTTTCGTCGCCACCCCTGTGGCTGTTTTATATATTGTGCTCGAATGAGTTTATGCATGAACATATATATATATACAATTTCAGACCTCTTTTACCTCCCGAGTTACCATACCACTACCCATGAAAATAACTACCAAGTCACATCCATTAACTTCTGGAGATCCCTCCCCACATTACCGAAGTTAAGTGGAAACTTGCATTGAAAATAAACTATATGAATACTTACTTCAACATCATGAACGTTCATTGCTAATTGTTTATGTCTTAATTTGGCATCGGTTGTATTATTATTATTTTTTTCTCTTCAATTTCCTGTGTTTTCTTCGTTTCTTTCTTTTAATGTTTGTCCGAGCAGTGATATGTTTCCAAATCGAAGTTGTTCTTATAGAGTTTGCATTAGAAAAGTTAATTAATGAAATGAAATGAAGTGGAATCAATGGTGATAATAATAGTGGATGATGTTAGAGTTAGGAGCTAAAAAAAGGTTGTTTTGGAGGGTCGCTGCAAACCATTCTTCGGATTTATGATCGGTGACGATGAGGTTCCAGAGCGGACATTTAAACCCCCTCCACCCGGAAACATTTATTGGTTTGTCAATTTTATATTTTTGTTACAAGTAAGATTTCATTGAGGAAATGAACATTAGACGAGAAGTACTATCATTCGAGCCATAGGCACCTCCCCTTTACCCTTTCAAACCTACTTGACGCCTTTCCTCTCTCCCTATGCTACGGCGGAAAACTTTGGATGATCGGTCCCTCAAGTATCCAATTCCCTTGAAATCCCGGCGCATGAGCAAATATCGTCATCGAGCCCTGGGAGATGACTCTGAGCAAATTATATGTGGGCCATACACAATCTCTCTCATTATAGACTCACCGCCTTTTGTGAACGAAACGAACTCTAGCCTGGTGGGTAGCGTGCTCGCCGGCTAACCCAAAGGTCGCGGGTTCGAATCCCGCCCGGGGCATGGATGTTGTG
>WURS02000010.1:2942057-2954134 GCA_011762765.2 Rhinocypha anisoptera | reverse complement strand
GTCCTTTTTAATAATGAAAACATATAACTAAGCCTTTATCTCTTTCAGTGACAATTTGCAGTCATCTACTGATAATATGGTATTTGAATTTAATATGAGTGCTTTGACTTCACTTCTACGGAGACAGTCAGAACAGAACCCGTCTGCATCCTACTTTAATGTTGACATTCTCAAGTATCAGGTAAGACCTAGAGCCACTTCTGAGAGTTTAAATCTCCATTTTTTTAATTCCAAAATGCATGCCAAGAATTGTATTTAGTTTGAAGATAGCCGGGTGGTAAGAGTGTTTAATGATTTTCGTTAGTAGTGACATGCCATCTACTGGGCTACATAAAAAAACCTACTTTTTTCCTTAAAATTGTCTGATAAGGGCATCTGTTTCAGCTCATTGAATGACAGTGAAGCCATTCTGTGTCAATAGTGCCATTGTTGTGTGTGACAATGGTGAAAAGTGTGATTGCACTGAACACAGTGTGAAGCCTGTCTAGTGGGTGATTCATATTTGATTCACTCGGAAATTATTTTAATGCAATGCCAATTATTTTGAATCGATTATTTTTATTCAATTCTGATTTGATTTGCCATGAATTTATCTCATCTCATTGAAGGAGCCGTTTGATGAAGAAGCTAATACTAATGCATGATTCAAATTCAATTATGACTACATTCCAATTTGATCTTTAAATAATATTCGATTCGAATATGATTCACGTTCAAAATTTGGCTTCCAGGTGGCAATAATGATACTATTCACACCGATTCATGTTCATATTTTGGCCATCAGGTGTCTAAAACTATCTCGGACTGAGGTTTTACCACCACACGAGCTGCATCAAATGGCTGTTTCATGAAGAAGCAGGTATTAATGCACAAGTGTCACTGCCAATACAAAGTCATGGAAGAAAAGAAACGAAGTAACTCATAGCAATACATTACTCATTTTATGACCCATTCATTAAGAGTGCATTCAAACACCCTTGCGACTGCTTACAAGATATTTCCACATGCTGATCAACATTCTGTGGAAATATCCTTTCTTGTGTAGTATTTTCGTTTATAGGGTGCTTTGACGGCATTTCACATCTCTTCAGATCACAGAAAAAACCCATTTGGACAAACGCAATATCCATGCCCTGGGTGGGATTCTAACCCGTGACTTTTGGGTTACCCGGCAAGTATACTACCCACCAGGCTAACCCGGTCGGCCTTTAAAGTAGTTGAGGATGATGTTGTGTGTTTTCATATAGTTATTTATACAATGTACCACATCTCTTGAACTGTAGAGAAATAAAAGCAACATTGAATCACGTGATCTTTCACAGCTATAACTTGGTGATGAATCAATTCAATCCAGTTTTTTTTAGAATATGATTTCCATATGATTCTCATAATACGGTGTGAATTGCTTCAATCATCGTTCATCTCTTCTGTCACTTTATTTTTTTGTGGGGAAAATTTGTGTCTTCATTTTTGTTATGGCTGATCCCAAAGTGTATCATTTAGTTCTTGCACAGAGAGCCAAGTGCTTCCAATCAGTGCTGTATTAAAATCTTAATTGTTATTTAAAGAAGGCTACTGTTTCCTGAAGAAGTTAACCAAAATATCCGTAATGAATGTAGTCAATTCTCTTCACAAGGATGGGTTTAAGACATTGTTGATATTCCATGTGAAGCACACATATAAGTGTTGTTTAACTATGCAAATATGAAGTTTTTCTGTGGTTTTATGGGTCGGTGTAAGGTTTCAAATGCACCTTCTGCCCTTCCATGCGGTTCCTTTCTTATTTCATTTCCATTGAGATGAATAATCATGTGAGCCACCATAAAAGTGTTTACAATAATTTAAACGAGAGGGTCAAGCTTAAAATTGGTGGTAATGCAAAGGTAATATGTCCTGATTGTACTGGGACCGAGAAAAATTTACGTACTAAGGAGGAACATAATAACCAGGGATCATATTCTGTAACATCGAAGATACCCATCACCGCCGCTGAACATCACCGAAAAACATCACCTACCATTCGGGAATCTGATTCTGTAACCACCTTCTGATGAGTCCTTACCCAGCCAAACATTGCAGTATTGGCATGCATGAGAATTCGTGAGGTACGTCTGACCCCACTTCTGATCACGACTCAATTAGCCAATAGAAAGTCATGTATTGTGGAGATTAACAGTTGCCGATCGTTTGGAACCATATCTAAAACGGAAGAAAACGTGGTAAGTTCGAAGTTCATGCGTTTTTTTATTATATAATGAGCTACAGATCAACAAAGCGATAGTACGAATGACACAAATAACGACTCGTATAATGAAGTTTCATATATTAAGGGGTTTGAATGAGTGTTTTTTTACAACCAAAAGCTTACGTATTTACCTGAAAAACTGATGTTATAATCAAATATAAACAATTTGCACAAAAACAATACTTCTTTAATCTTGACTGGTTTTGGTTGTCAAGTTGATGTACTACACCGAAACTAGTCGTGATTAAAGAACTTTTGTTTTTGTTCAAATTGCTTTTATTTGATTATGGATCCTTTCCATCATATCACACCTGAATCTATAGCGTTTACTGATGTTACAACCTGAAATGGAATAAAATTTGAATTATAAAACTGGTGTTACATATTACAGTGGTAGATGATTAAAAACTATTGAAATAATTAATATATCAAACATACTGACAGACCTATTTCATTATTTACTTTGTTATAAAGACAGTACAATAAATGCATGCATTTGACAACCTGCCTGACCTCTCAATATTTCCGCAGATGAAGATTCCCGAGGGTTTTGGAAGAAAGTTTAATGATACAACTAACAATCAGCTCTTGGCTAATTTGTGATACTTTCACATAGTTTATTCTTCATATTTTATGGGTAGAAACATGCATGGAAATAAAGGATAAAAAAGAAGTAAGTAAATATCCAGTAGTACCAGTAGTAAAAATTGAATTTGATTCACAACCGGAAAAGATTTTGTAAAGAAAAAATTGACACCACCAAGGACCAAACCAGCAATCCTTGACATAGAAGTCATGCACATTAGCCACTAGGACAACTGGCAAGCATGGCGTCAATGCAAATTTACTTTTATGGTGGTGGCATAAGACCAGCTTGAGAGGTGGTGATGACACACCACCCGACTTGCAGTGAAGAACTTCACCTAAATGAGATACATATTTGCAAAAGTGGTGATAGGTGATCACCAGTAATGGGAGTTACAGAATATGACCCCAGGTAAAATTGTTTGGTTAGTACGTTTTAAATACTAGAGCTTTCCTGGAGTCCAAACAAAGACTCAACCCCCAAATCCCTTTTTGGCATCTAAAATGTAAACAACCGAAACTCGCAAGTTTATTTATTAAAACCACCTTTGCTTTCCATCTTTCATTCCCTTGCATTTCTCATATTGAAGATGATGCAGAGCAAGGAACTGAGTTTGATACAGTTCCAACTCTGACTAAAATGGTGGAGGCTATGATGTATGTACATTGTTACTTGACGAGTTTTTTGGGACCAGAAGAAGCTTTGAATCTCCACGCGAAACTCAAGGCAAAATATTAGACAAAGGAACTAGAAATAAAAAGCAAAGTACATTGGGCAATTTTTTTATGTGACTTTGAACTAAAAATATAAATCCTTTTGCAAGTAAGCATGTGAAATGCAAAATTGAATGGGTTATCAATTGATATATCGATCAATCTAATAATTAATAATAATTGTGCCAAATGAAGCTACTGCTGTTATTGTACGTATAATAAATAAAATGTTTAATACATTTTTTAAACAGTTTCAAATCATTCGATATTATATTTAGGTATTTATTTATAGGGAAAGGCTAAATACCTATCCTCAAAATTTACTTCAATGAATCAACGTGACGTGATGTCGTTTTGATGAAATCAGTCTATATAAACTAAAGTTTAGACTGATTGAATTACATCTCTGGAAAGCAATGTAAGATACTTAGTTATATTCATTGGTTTGATAATTTGGAGATCATTTTGTATAATTTATATGTGAAAAGAAAAATAGGAGAACTTAGGAAAATAATTGTAATTATGATAATTTTTTACCACCAATTGCAACTCCAGCAAAATTCCGTTATAATGCACCTCACATTACCGTGATTTTGGATATACCGTGGGAACTGTCTAAAATTAATGTAAACTCCATCCATTATAACCGGATTTTACTGTATTTGAGTTGCTATATTTACTTTCTTGGTTAGCACGTTTTCCTGTTTTGTACGTACAATTTTTGCAGTCCCTTGTAAAACATACTAACCAGGTTCTGCTTTACTAATATTAAAAAACTTTACATATTCCGAAAAGATTTTTTAGCAAGGTTTTTGGTGCAATAATAATCTGAAACTTTTAGGGGCGATCAAATTTTCATAAGGTACAGAATAAGTGTCTACGAAAGCACATTTGATGCACAGATATGCGAGTATTAAAACACCTGGCCAATAGATCCGGCCATGGAATCTTTGCACATATCCAATGGTTTGGTTGATTAGCCTGCTGGCACGTCAAGGGTTAAATTTGAAATTTGTATGGACTAGAAAGTGATTCTGATGATTTTATTCAGAGAAGATGAATAAACCTTTTTGTACTTTCCTTTTTTGTAGGTGAGGCCCAAGCCAGGTGCTGCTTCATGTCCATTTCAGTTGGTGGCCTACTGGAAATGTGAAGCTAAACATACAGATCTGAAAGTGGACTACAAGTATAACAGCCACGCCATGGCCTCACCTTCTCCTCTTCTGAATCTGACTGTGGCGGTACCCGTTGATGGTGGAGTGAAAAGCATGCAATCCAAACCTACAGGACAGTGGTATGCCAATTTTCATTACTCATAATCTTCCATTATGTATCCGGAAAGGTCAATAGTACTTCCTGTATTAGGTGTGAATGACAGTTATCATAGTATTTGCCCACTGAGGGACATTAATTTATTTTAATGTTCCTCCTTCACTGCACATTTCAGTTTGCCAGCAATATGCCATAGAATTAATGGGATATTGTTGAAGTGACAATACTGACAATGTTTGAATGTAAGTTTTCCATAGTATTGATGAGAAGAAAGAAAATTTAAAAATTGTCATAAAAAATAAAATATTCTAGCTGAGGACTTCAAAATATTATGTCAGAAATATTGAAAACAAAATTTTAATGCATTGAATGGATTTGTTGTGTGTTGCCCTAGATTAAGTGAATGTTTCAAATTGCAATCGCTGCTACTGTTGTAATACTGGAGTCAAATCAATGAAAATTTAACCACATATACACTTTATTCAATAGCAACTCCTTATTAAACATTTTAGACTCCATTTTTTCAATCCAAACCTACCATCATTGCTTCATGGTATCAAATTTCTCTTATCATAAAGGTGCTTTTATTTTACTTATTGAGAGCAGGGTTTTTGTGACCCAAGCATTCTTGTTTTTTTTTTGTTTGAAGCACCTTAATGAATTTTTTTTATGTTGAAAAATGAATGTGCAACTACTGAATTATACTAGTTATTTTACAAAGCATACCTTTTAAGTTTTATCATGATTATCATGATACCAATAAAAATTGAATACAATTCAACATGGATTTGTTTTGAAGGAGCATATGGCTTTGTAAAATTGTCTGTACAATATTTTAACAAAAGGTAATTTATTTATGTAAATGTAATTACAGGGTTGGTGAGACACATCGAGCTATATGGAAATTCACAGAGCTTTCTCAACACAGTGAAAATTTAGGTGTTGGTTCACTAAGGGCCAGATTTGAAGTTGCTAATGGACCAAGTTCTCAGGGAACTATAGCAACTCAGTTCAATTGTGAAGGCACTACTCTTTCTGGAGCTGAGTTTGAACTAGTTGGTCAGGGTTATAGGCTTTCCCTAGTTAAACGCCGATTTGTTTCTGGTGAGTATTTGAAGGTCTGCTTTTAATGTTAATATCTTCAATGCAAATTAAACTTTTCCTGTGACCTTTAATTTAGAATTAATGATAGAATCCTATGTAAAAATATTTCCTTTCATTATAAGAATTAATTTATGAATTGTCAGGAAAGGACCTTTTAAAGGAAGAAAATGTGTCTACATAATACACTGCAAACTGAGCTATATTAATGAAATTAGAGGGATAAGTAAAATAATTAGATACCCTAATTAATTAAAAAACCAACCTTTCATGTCAAACCATTGTGAGTGAAACTCCATTACATTCAACTAATACTTGCACTAATAATTTTAATTTCTTTGAAAATGGTAAATATAAGGTAAATATCAGCCAATTTGACGTTTGCGTTAGGATTTCCATATCTTTTCTGCATTCTCATTAGCTAAAATCCTTTGCAAGTTTAGTAATAATTAAAAATAGACATTCATTTTATAATCTTTGTAGAAGTCTGAAGGCAAATTATTTTTTACTTTCTAATTATAAATAATTTAAGTTTACTCCAAAGACCTACATTGTTCCTCAACATTTTTTTCATTATTTTGGGGTTGCTATTGTTAATTTGTCTTGTTTCATTTTTATGGCCTCTTACCTTTAATGATGCAGAACATTTAGAAAAATAAGTTTTAAGACTAACACAATAACCATGACCTCATAGTAGGGCTCAAACCCCTGGCCTTTCACTTAGTCTGTGTGCATGCTACCCCACTTTGCTAACCTGGTCGACACCTAAGACCCAGATAGACAACAAATTAACCATACTGGAAATAAACTAGTGACAATTACCCTGATTTGTTGTTACTTAATTTCATACCATAAATGTTGCCAATAAAGTTCACGCAGGGGTACGAAATATTTATTGTTAATGGCATTAGTGGAGTTATATAATTTTCAGGGTTTGGTAAAAGTTTATTATGTTACAAAAGTGTTGAAATATTTACCAGGGTGTGTAATAATTGGCAGATATTCCTTAACATAAAGCCTATTTAATAATACTGATTTAATAATAAATGTATAACTAGACACCTTCAAAAGAAATACAGTAGAATCTTGAATTTATATAAACCAATTTTAAGAAAAATTTAATTTTATGTATGTGATGATGAGTTTCAGCCAATCCTTTCAGTGTTAAAAGTAATCAATTCTGTTGAGATTTAGTGGAAATTGATGATAGTATTGCAAAAAATTTAGGACTTTCCCACAGGATAAAATAATATTACCATGCATCTCAGCTGCTAGGCTAGGTACCTGATGATGGCCTAGCAGCCAAAACTTGTGATAATAATAAAATTTTACCCTGTGGAAAAGTGCTAAATTTTTTGCATTACTACTTTTAAGTATTCTAATGGTGTCACTGTTTGAAATTACGGAAATTGAATGTAACGATTTTATGTAAACTGATATGGTTCTTGGTGGAAGTATTAATTCATTTTTATGAAACTAAACAATTTAACTTAATGAAACTTCAGCAGAATCTAGAAAAAAATTTTACTGTCAATTATTAATTAAATTTAAAGAAATTCCATATACTACTGCATAATTCACAAATAAAAAAAAACTTTATGCAACAAGTCACCTCAAATGACTGCGTTATCAAAAAAATATATCAATCGATCTATTAGTGTCAAACGAAGCTTTCGCTCTGATTTTATGTAAATAAAATGTTGCATATGTTTTTTTAATAGTTTCAAATCAATTATATTTAGGCCTTTTGTTATATATTTCTGCAGAAAGGCTAAATGGCCAAGTTCAAAATTTTTATCAATGAATCAAAATTAAGTGACGTCATTTTGACAAAATAATCTGGAAAATTATGTAAAACATTTATTTTCATTTGTTTTGGAAATAAGTCAATCATTTTGTTAATTATATATGTGAAAAGAGAGATATGAGAATTATGGACAATAATTGTAATTATAATGACTTTTTACCTCCCATTGCAATTACCCAAATTGCTATATTTGCTTTCCTTGTTAGTATCTTTTCCTGGTTATTTTGTTGTTCATTTTATGTGGTCCCTTGAAAAACACTAACTAATTTCTGCTTTACTTAGTGGTTTTCCAACCACACTTTTGTTAACTGTAGGGTTTTTTCAGTAATGTAGCATCTGTGGTTGATGAGGGATATCTGTACAGTGTAGTTACAGACAAATAAATAATGATTTGGAAAAAATTTTAGTTACAAAAAAATGGTCTCACATGCTACTTGCACACATTACATGTAAAATTTCATGAAAACAACGAATCCTTCCTCATCAAAATGGAAGAATTAACAACATTCTCATCAGACAGGCGCTATTACATGCAAGCAAAATTTGTGCAGTTACAATATTTCTATTCACTCATTCTAATGTAAGATTTTACAGTAAGAATTTGAACATGTATGAAAATCATTTTTCAGCAACAAAAACATGATGATGAAAGTACAAGGCATGGGATTTTGCCAGATCTCTGATAATACTTCACTGATGCTGAGTGATAATTAAAGTAGTTTTACTTGCAATTACCTGATATATGCACTAACTCTTCTCTTTGCACTAACAATAGTTATGCATAATGGCCTAGAGTATAGTATCGTATTATGATGCATCACTAATTCTTAGCACATCTATTAAAATCGGTCTTTAACTTGATTTTACATAATTTACAAAGCACTAAAAATTCAGGTCCCTAAGTATTATATAAAATCAAGATTCTACTGTAAATGCATTTAAGAACACTTGCTGTTCTTGAAAATCCTTACTCACAATGCAATTTCCTAGGGGTTTCCTAAGGGGTGAATTATGTTATACCACCTGTTTGTATAGGGACTTCAAACCCATGTAGTGTTGTTTATCTATTTTATTACACAGCATATTTCTCATACACATGGAAAGAGTTGTAAAATGATTGGAAAATGGTTTCAGTAAAAATGCCAGGGTTATTTTTTATTTACTATTTTTACATGCTACTTTTGCACCTACCACTTTTTATTTTTACTTACTCTTACTTTAAACATTTAAAAAGGTGTATACCTCTTAGAATGGCAATTCATGAATGAGATTCTTTTGTGAATTATATTTTTTGTTTTGCAAACGTTTTCTCAGAGTAAATTTAATATGCCATACTGATAGTTTTACTAATGATTTTTACATGTCTATAAACATCTTGCAGTGATTACATGAATTGATTATCTGTGTGTATATATATATTCTTTTTTAGGGAAATATATCTGTGATGGAGACCCAGACCCTAAATACAGGTATGCCGCTCCACCAGGGGTCTCAGACTGTTAATGTTGACATTGTATTTCATTTAGCTGAAATAAATGTGGCAGGAGTGTTACTGTGGAGTGAGTCCTGTTTTCATGCAAAAGACTTTTGAATTTGATGGGAATTCACAGGTACTGTCCACGGACTGAAATAATTGTGTGAAAGAGGCAGTACATGACAGGGATAGGATTTGGTGCTCTGGAAGTGCCCTTGCTTTTTGTCAATAGTGTATTTATTATTTTTATAGGTAAAATGCAAGGATTCCTGATGAGAAATGAAATTTTATTATCATCCTAATATTTTGATCTGTTAATTGAATAGCTAATCATTGGTGTCAATAATTACTTGTTTTTTTGTCAATTTTTTTGAATTAAATGAATTTTTGAATGGCAGTTATTATTGACTACATATCTAAATATGAATTTACAGAAATCAATGTTTGTACCATTGTCGGAAATTGATAAAATTTTCCATTTTTTGTAATATATTAAATTCTGTTATTGGCCCTATATTATTGTAAATGTCTTTGGCCATTGTCTTACTATAATATTTTGTTGAAAACATTTATTGAACTAATTTATTTTCTCACATCACTGGATATGTAAATTGTTAACTGTTTAAAAAATGTATTTGCATTCCTGGTAGCTCAGGCTAAATATTTTTGTAATAGTTTACATATGTTTCAAAATATCTTTATACATTCGAATCATGGCAATTTTTCAAATATTATTTTATTATGGCATTTCATCCCTTTGTTGGCAAAATTTGGTTACTAAGAACATTATACTGAGTTGTATGTTATATTTGAATAGTAACTATTGAAATTATTATTATTATCATTTATTATAGCATGCTAAGCATTTATTTTAAAATACTGGTAGTCATTGTCCCTATCAAGGAAATTCAAGATTATGCACTTTGTAGGTGCATTTATCTGATTTGTGAAGTGACTAGAAACAACTGAGTTAATCATGGTTTCATATTATTTGTTTTATGGTCATATCTTTGCCCATGTCTTTAATGAAATTGGTTTCATTATTGATCATTGTTTTGCTTTGTATAGAAGGTGATAACTCTATTCATGATCTAAAATTTTAGTCTGTGTTTTATTGAAAATAGTTTTGTACAGATATTATCGCCTGAAATTTGTGTTCTTTAGGCATCTAAGTTTATGTTTATAAATGGATCAATTGTATATTCTTTCCATTGTTATATCGCAAGAACCACTGAAATTGGATCTCTTTCGATGATTTTAAAATTTTGTATAGTAAATACATAAAGCCTTGAAGTATAATGGGTTTAAGTTGTATGTATTGAGTTCAGACTGTCAGGCACTGCATGAAATGAAATATTCACTGATTTTTATTAACCATGAATCATCCTTTCCCCGTCTTGCATGGCACAATTTTGGAGAGCTTACCCCTTTAGCAGCAAAAATTGGATATATACACACAATATTTTGCATCCCATGACTGAAATTCCGATTTATCTTATGTCAAAAAAATGTTCCATTTTACAGAGAAAATCTATAATAGGCACCTGAGCTACAAACATGGTGGCAGTTCATTATGTGCTGCCTCCTCTGAATTAAAATAAGCCACTATGACTGCTTCATTGTGATACTACCATGGATTTAATTCTGCAGCCAAAATCTTAACCCTTTCTGGAGTGATGTCAAATCTAATACTGTATTTACCCAATTATAAGACGGCCCCACATTTTTCTGAGGCTAAATTAGGAAAAAATCCTCATCTTTTTTTCAGTTAATTTTCTCAGGGACGAATCCAATATTCATGTAATGAATTAAAGTTGGAAACTGAAGAATGACAGAAAACCAGAAGCCAACATAACTGCATAAAGCCTAACGCACAAGTGGCTCCCCGAGAAATATTTTTACGCTTTCCTGATGAGTGGTAGAAAAGGCAATGGAACTAGACACTCCTATCAAGAAACATTGACTCTTTGAGGTCTGAAATGATATGCATCAAAATCCATCCTGAAATGATTTACACACTTTCTGGCACCAAGTTTTTCCCATATCTAATGAAAAGTTCCACAAAGATTTCTTTTATCTTAATCTTCAGAAAAAAGTAAATACCTACTTGGGATTTAATATTTATATATGTAATGCTTTCAATCATATGAACAATTGTCTAATTATTAGTGGTACAATTATGATACATTAACATTTTGAGTTTTTATGATATCGTCAATTGTCCAATCTAGAGCTGATACTCTTAGTGATTTTCTCCTGAGATCAGTGACTACATACTACAAAAAACATTAAAAATAGCAACAGGGAAAGATGTTTTGCGCAAGAAACATTTAATTTTTAGCCATAACCCATTTATTTGTGCGAAAGGTAAACAGGCTGATGTTACATTATTGAATTTAAAAAAGGGCATTTAACAAGAACTCCCACAATAAAATTAAATAAAAATGGGATGTGTCAGGAATTAATCATAATGTTATAAATTGGATGAAAAACAATCTTTAAATATTAACAAAGTAATTTTAGTTAACACTGATGTATGTTACTATGATATTACTCCACACGGTCATTCCGAGAATTAAAATGCCATTTCGCGTATGGCCCAAACACAACATTTCGTCTTTTCCAAATGTGGTGGCCCCCCCCCCCAGACAAAAGCTAAAATGGTTGGACACCCGTGGTCCGTGTGAACGTTCGGCTTTCATCTGTCGTTGTCCGAGAGGAGGCGGGATTCAAGAGACACGGGCCGAGTACGTTCGCGTGAGTGCAAGATTTTTGGGGGTGCGGGAGGAGGGACGGGCATCGCCAAAATAAAAGTCGAATCCAGGTCTTTCGAATGCCGGTGAAACATTATAATCATTACTATGTTCCACCAATAATCG
>WURS02000010.1:2847030-2861824 GCA_011762765.2 Rhinocypha anisoptera | reverse complement strand
TTCATCAAATGAAGAGGCAATCACCTTCGTGAACAATTATTTTGCAGAAAAAAACGCAGAGTACTTTTTGGACGGGTTACAGAGATGGGAGCATCGCTGGGAGAAGTGTGTAGAGTAACAAGGATACAATGTTGAAAAAAAAAATTTCAGAAAAAATGTCTTGTATCTTTGTTGGGTCAAAAACTTTTCAGACCACCCTTAATAATTTTCTTATGCCCTGAATGATCATATCTTACCATCCCTGTAATCATCAATTGTATATTTTTCAAATGGCAGCATAGAAGGAGAATTATTTTCAAATTTTTAGTTTGTGAAGTAGGAAAATTAAGATGATATTCAATTTAAATATAACTGAAAATAATGTGATTCTTACCTTAGCTTCAAATAATGAATTTTAATTAATTATCATGATGCATAGCTCCAAATTTTCTCAACCTACAATCTAATTGAAATAAATGTGTATTGTGTAAAGCATAGCAGTACTTCCAGCTTTAAGAAAAGAGGATAGAAATATTCAATATTTGAATTTTATAACATAAGGACATGAACCTATGAAAATAGGTCAATCCAAGGAGTGCAGCAAGTAATTTTAAAAGTGTGTGTAAATGTTGTCAGGATATTTTAGTTAAATTGGCAGTTTTTATTCTCCAAAAGAATATCAGAGTCTGAGATACTAGATATACGGGCAGAGGTTTTAAGAGACAAGATAATCCATTATCATTTACTTTTTATAGCCATTTAAAAAGTTACTATGAAAGACATAGTTTTAGGAAATTTTTTCAGTATCACATTGAGAGATATTGGCACTTTTTACAATTTTTAGTTTTTGAAAAATATAATTCGATTATTACTTATTTATTTATGCAAAAGGTGATTAAATGGGCAAATTGAAATATCATTAATGAGCTTTTGAAATATGTAGTGTTTGGAATTGAGGAGAGCCTGATAAACGTTTATATTAACCAACACATTCAATGGGCATGAATCATATAAAAAAAACCTAATGTCATTTTAATATCAACTGGCTGTTCGATAGCAGTGTTTTGAGTTGCCCTCCAAAATTATAATGTTTCTTGAATGGGATTAGCTAGAAAGGAAAATGAACTGCCTATTACTCAGATCGCATTTTTATTCGAAGTAGAAATGAAGTGTAACCCATGTTTAAATATTAATTAGACTATAATATACTTGTCCACTAGATTATCATGCAGAGATTTAAATGCAACTCACATGGAAGGTAATTACCTGGGATCCCTGCTGCGTGTTTTCGGCCTCTTGGCAGACAAATGTCACAAAATCAGACAAAGTGTCATGGCCATTTTCAGGGTACTTAGTAGGACTATGCTGAGATTGATCGGGGCCTTGCTGATAATATGCAGCAGAATGACCTCCACTTATGCCAGATGCAGCAATTGATGATACAGAGCTGTGCTGAGGGGGTATGCCTGAAATCAGAAAATGTTATTAGTAATTTGTTTCACCATTAATTCGAGAAATATTTTATAAAACTCTTTCTACTTATTTAATTTTCTTGACTCATCAATTCAATTCTTTACTCTAAAGTGTTTCGAGAAGGCAATTCCCAAGAATTGAGTATCATTCCTATTATGTTAGGAGCAAAGAGTGAAAAACTAAAACCCAAATGTGAAAGTTCTTTTAGGGCAGTTATTGACTAGATTTGTTGAATTTAGTTCTCAAAGATTTATTTTCCAACAATGAGAATGGTCCTAATGAAAAGCATTGATTCCAAATTTTTATGCTAAATGCTCTCTGCAATTTGCAAACGTGGGATTCTACTTCTCCTTATGCCTTCATACATTCATAAATGTGACAAATGTCACAGTAACTTGAAAATGACAGCAAGACTTATTCGGGTTGTTTTTATATAGAATGAAATAAATGCATTTTTAGTTGAAAGACTCTAAGCCCATTGAAAGAAGTTCATGATGAAATAATAAGATTGGGCTTTATGAAACTTATAAAGAGTCACGATCCTTAAGTTAAGTAATCCTTAATTATATTAACAATAATATAAGATGCTTTAAAAAGATGAATACAGTCTAAGATGAGGCTTTAAAACACACAAAGCCATATCTATCAACAATCCAACATGCTAGCATTTATAAATACAAGCAGACCAAATTATTTCAAATATAATAAAAATAAAAGCTTTTATAAATAATTCAAATTTGTCTTTGGTGCCACAGAGACAGCCAGAGCCAGGGTGCAATGTGACTCACACAGAAATTGTGCTATCTCTCTCCAGAAGCATCTCCAATAAAGAGAAACACCAAAGTATATAATTAGTTATTAGATAGAAAACATATTTATCAATGAATACACAGAAGATATTGAAATTTCACCACCAGAATGTCCAGTTATCAACTAAAATGGATTTTTCCATATGAGAAATAGATCATAAATCTCTTTGCAGATATTTTATTTCTCTGAAAATGTATTTCTAACATTTTCAGGATAAATGGAGAGAATTAGCATAAATTCAGAGCATTTTGTAGAAATGTTTGTGTTCATAGCTGCACATATTTATTCATTTCAGTTACTTATGGACTTTAGATTATTTATTTGATCAGAGCATTTAAAATCTGAACATAAGCTCTATAGCATACAATGAAAATAGTATTTTCATATTGTTGAATGATAGTGTGTAGTTATCACACATGAAAGCATAATAATATATATTTATGTGTCAATACCTTACTTAGAACTAAATAACTGCTTAGACTTTCAGGTGCAGCCATAAACAGTATCTTAAAATAAAGAGGGTTTCTGGGTTTATGAAAGGAAACACTGCTTGAAAAATTGAAATGAATTTGGTACTGAGAGATTTTATTGTATTGCATGATGATATCCTAAACATTCATACAACATACATAAGCTGCACAAGAGTATATATATTATATTGTAATCCAACATAAAGTGCAACAGTTTTGTTTGAAGCAAGAAGAAAGATTGACATTACAGAAAACCAAAAGGGTGTCTCACATGAGAAGTGAATGGCAAAAGCACATAAATAGTTTTTCTTCAAAAAAAGGCAACTGTAAATACAGATGGGCACATAGATATATCTATAGTGTATGAAAACAGAGAAAAGAGTGGCACAGCTGTCTGAGGATGCTCTTAAAGAAGGATCAACTATAAAATGCAGTCTTTCTATTACAAAGAAAGGTAATAATAATAATAGTGAAACATCTCTAGGTTTTGAGAGAGAAAAGATGCAGCTGGCAATAGCCATTTAGGATCCCAGATTTTCAGATTCACCTCATTAAAAGATTGACAGAGACACTTCCAAGACAACAGCAACCTGTGAGACAGCCAAGAAATGAACAACACACCAATAGAACCACAAAGTAACACACTGAACCACAGAAGTACCTGTTAACAGACGAGCCTGTCATCATGCAATGAGGAGAGGATTACTGAAATAAAAGGATTAAGATTTGTTACTATATAATAGATGACACCTTGCAAGGTTAACCACTCGGTTTCAGTGTGTCAGTATATGAGTCATTAATTGGAATCAAAGAAAGAAATGGGTATTCAGTCCTACAGAACATTAAGGTGGTTAATGGCACAAGGATATGGTGTTAGCCAGAGGGTATTAGCTCACTCTTAATCACCTGCATTTGGCAAAGAGCTCAGAAGGACTCCAACACCTGAAAGTTCTAGGTCTAAAGTCTAAAAGTATTCGAAACAGAGAAAATATTCTTAATCAACTTATTCTCAGACCACTCCATTCAAAATCTCCCTTGCGATGGGATCCTTCTTTCCCTTTCAACTTCCCACACTTCCCCCATCATGTTCCTTCTAACATCACCTACCTTCCCGACCATGGGGGCTAACCACAGTCCGACTTGGATGACGGTTCTCATGACTAGATATAGGTTCCTCGTTACTTGGTGTTCTAACCGGGGGTAGAGCCCCGCTAGAAACTGGAGAAAAGCTCGACGTCTCAGGCTTCACAACCTTCCCAGCATGCACCAGGTGGGGTGAATGCACGGAAGGTGGACCTGTAAGCAATCGTTCCACTAAGGAGTCTCATCTGCATTCTACACTAGTCTAAGAACTGAGGCAACATCCTTTGAAATCTGTAGATTTTAGAGACAAATTTAGTGTGACTCTTGGAGTACTAAGGGACTATGAAGCACTTAAAGCCTTTCCAAATGTCTTCATTCCAAAAAAACCCATTCTTGGCAAATAAGTAATCACCTGTTATAGATCATAAAACCATTGTTACTGAGCTAGGCTAGATTTTATTTGGTAGGCATTTATTTTGGACTATTCAAAGCATAAAATATTTTACCTTCAAATAAAACACTCCCATTTGAAGGTATAATTCTCTAATCAAGCATTGTCATGCAGTTCTTCCAAGCTCAAAAACAGACCAATCATTGAACAAACACACTATATACAAAAATAACAAAAATCCTAGGATATTTTCTCAAAATAAACTTTTCATCTAAGGCAAACCATAGCTTACCACGGAAGAGAAGAAAATTGGATTCTTCATTTGGAGACTTCTTTCTTGCAAAGCAAATACAAGCATATTCTGGACCAATTTCTTTGTCCTCTCACATAACATTAAAGCACAATTATCATATGAGCAAAAGAGCAAGACATTTTTAAGAAACTTCATTAGAGCAACAAACGTTTCCAAGAAACACTCTATCATAAAGTTGTTTCTGCAAAAAGCATTAAAAATGTACAAACTAGAAAAAAGTAAAAGTGTTTCTATCATGCTTGCATTCAATAGAACTAAAGTTGGAGAACACATTCTTAAATTCATATCAGCATGAAAACTCTTTACCTCTTGATAAAACTGGCAAAACTATGAATCCCTAGAGTGGATGTGTGACCCAAAGAAAAAGGAAAAGAAGGAATATCACTAAGGAGATGTTTCCCTTCCCTCCCAATAAATATGCATCTCTTGACTACTATATTTAAACAAAATAAAGGAACATTGCTTGGAAATATTATTTAGGATGTAAATAGGATGTTGGATAATTGGTAACAGGTAAATTAACGTTCAATGTTAGATTGTATAATTTATCTTTCTGTAGCGTACCATGGTCAACATCTGAGTGCCAGCTAGCCTGGCTGGAGAGAGAAGCAGGACTCTGTCCATAGTAGGGAACATCTCCTCCCTTATCCCTTCCTGATGGTGGTGGACCCCCATTTCCCCCTCCTCCACCACCCAGATCCATCTCTTCTTCAGTTGAACTTAAGCGGCGTAAGCGCTTGTTTCGTGGCTCCCCTCCAGGGCTTTGTGAACTGCGGGGCAGTGACAGTGGACCTGAGAGGAGAATTAAACATAAGGATAAAAAAAAGTTTACCATTATCTGATATGAGATGATTTCTGTCAAAGCCAAAGGTCATAACCCACCCCATAAAATAGATTAGTTCACTAGTAATTATTCACTGAGTATTCTACTAATACCATAAAACTAATATTCAGTTGGGTACAAGAGTATACCATTTCACAAAATATCACTTAAAATTCTAGAGCATGGTATACAGTATTTTAATTATTTATTTCAAGAGCATATCTTAATTGACATGGAAACTCAGTTACCGAGAAAGATTCTAAAAAAATTAAAATTTGTTAAACAAAATCAAAAACTATGTATATTAGATCTGTTAAAAATACTCATACTATACAGTACATAAGGATGACCTATATTTACCCATGTAGGTTAAAAAAAACCAAAAATAACTTCAACATAGTAGCACTGGAATGAATAAATATTATTTTAACTGAAACAAAATTTAAATGATTTAAAAAATATGATTGAAAGATGGTTGAGATTAATGCTTACATTAATATCAGATAGTGTTTTGGTTTTCTTAGTACTCATGTGGTAAGGAGTTGTTGTCTTCCTTCTATACTTCTACTTGGATGATGAATATTAAAAATTTATATATCAGGGGTCTCTTGCAGCTTTGTATGCTGCTTGAAGGAAAAAAATATATTGAAGCTCTAACCAAAATTATGGAAATGGAAAAACCAAATTAAACACAGAAGAAAATGAAATCATATTTTTTTCTTATTTATTCTATTTGATACAACTAATACAGGCAAATCATATGAAAAAAGTAGTGAGACATTCATGGAGTGTGAATCAAGGAACTCCGGAGATTCTCTCTGAGAGTGTATGATACAGGTGAAATGAGAAAGAGTAAGTATGTTAGAAAAATTATAATGATGCTATGCCCTTGGTTGGAAGATGATTAAAAAATAGTTTGCATAGGTTTTTTTTACATTTCCTTGGTTCCAAAGAGCTCTGAAAGAATAAGTGACTTAACACCCATTGATTTGTATATCTATAAATATTATGTTATCCACAAAAAACAAATGTTATGTAAACTGTAACTTATAATATTCCATCAGGCATCCATTTTGGAACATTTACACATTCATAAATAGAGCTGAATGCCAGCCAATTTTTTTCACACTTTATTCTAATTAATTTTTATGCCACTAAATCATTTTAAAACTAAGTGGAAATTACCAAAAATAATATATAGGGTTTAAAAATGATGATTTTATAGAAATATAAAACAAATAACAACAATTTGTAGTTATCATATCTGGTAACAGGTTTGAAAGTACATATTTTTGGCGCATTAGAACTCAATTAACCATCCTAAATGGGATGGAGATTAATACAGATAATGCAAGAAACCAGGTTAAATGCAGAAAAATTGTACTGAAAAAATACCTTAGAGTAAATGAGATGAAAATTCAGGTATTTTACTTGGAAATGATTATTTCATAACTATGATTTGTTTAACCAGTAACATATATAGTTCAAATAAGCTGTATTATGTAAAGTAAAGCTTACTTTACATAACCCTTATAATAAAAATCATCATTATTCACCTGAAAGTCACCAATTATTTATTACAATCAATGCTATACTTTCCAAAAATGAAGTCCATTTATCCAAGAGGAAAATTATGAACTCAGTGTAAATAAATGTTGATTTTGCAAAAAAAGTCAATATAAATTTGAAACAGAAGTGTTATTAAATATGTCATTATTATTTTCATGGCATTCATATAAAGGAATAGTTAAAATTCTTCTTTATACCAAATTTTTATTGGTTCACAGCATTTTACCATATATTATGGAATTACTGAAAATAAAGAAGCACTGGACTCGCCCATTAAAGCAAGGACTGATTGAATTAATTATTAAGTTAATTGAAAGGATGAAAGTGGGGTTAATGTTAATAAAGTTATACAATTATCTGATCTTAAACAGTATAGAAAATAATAAATAAAAGCAATTTTTCCTAAAAATATGAAAAAACTCTCACATAGTTATTATATCACGGTTAACCTGAAAAAGTATCAAACATCTAGTGTTTTAAAACTCATTGTTTATTAACCCCTCAGCTGCGGGAGCCTTCTTTCTTTGCTTGTCTCTGTGTGGGAGAAAAGTAGCCGTGGCACTCTTCCCTTCCATTTCCGACAAAGGTTTATTAGGTGGTGGACCCAGGATGACCCTTATTGACCTCATAGCCCAGTTCCCTCCAAGGGGGTAGTAGTGATACGATTGACTATAGTCAAAATATTTCACTCAGGAATATATAAAAAAATGAATTCCATATGTATTTTCCTTGATAACTTTTGATTAATTTAATAGCAAAGTAAAGGCTTTCATTTACAACCAGCATTGTATTGATTCTGCGACAACTAAGGGAAATGACGAGGGTGGGTCAGAAAACAATTTCCCAAATCTTGGATAATGAAATGCATTCATCAAACTCACCTGAGGGTTATGAACCATTATAAATGACCCTTCAAAGGGGCACCCTATTCCAGAACAATAGGAAAGTGGTACCATTCGAACCTTTTTGGAAAAGACTGGCTATAAAATTTGGAGAGGGTTTGAAGGTTGCGGTCATATGTACATGAACGTAATCTCTGCAGTCACATGCCAAAAAGTTGATGAACATATTCCACAGCCTAAAGGTTAGAAAAATTAATTCATAACAGTTACTGATGAATTGGTTTTCAATTATCTGGTACCGAAACAAATACTTGAAGTGGAAATTCACATCTTATGCAAGGCACCTCCAATTTCCCTTTGAAATTCCTCCAATAAATTATTAGGAAATAATAATATTCCAACTTACTGTATACTCCTGATGCCATTAAGGAGGAATGATCAGGAGCAGGTGGAGTGTAGCTGTTACAATAATAGCCAGGATTTTCTATTTTTATTGTATTCACTGGAGGTTGCATCCCATTTGCTCCTTGCATGACAGAGGCTGTAAACATTAAAGAAATAATTTGATTTTAAAGATATGCCAAATAATAATTTTACTTTAATAAGTATTATGAATTAAAGAAACAATGATGGCAGTATTTAAATGTATAGTTAGAATATATGTAGCTAGTATATGTATGAATACAATATTTAAATTGCAATCTTGTCTGGATGAAATTGTGAATGGATATAAAATTTTAATAACCTGAAAATAAAATAAGACATAAAATATGAAATACATATAACGTAAAATTCTCTCAAATATGGCCTGAATTAGATCAAGTGTTATAATCTATGATACTAGAATGAGTGAATTGTAAGGATGTCAAATTTTAAAGAATTTTTGTGTCGTAGAATTATTTTCAATTTTTGCCATATTTCAACATCATTTGTATCACATTGCATATATTAAACAACTCTCTTATTTTAAGTAAAATATTAGCTAATATTACTGAAGATAATATAAATAATGAGTTAAGATATACACATTGGTGATTTCAATACAAACATTCAAAGTTTTGATTAATTTCTCTCTGTTCTTATTTCAGGTGAGAGTGCCTTGTAAAGAGGGGCAATGGAGGGCCAACGTTTCAATGATTGACTCGTTAATTATTTTCAAGTCAAATAATAGTCAAGTTTATTTAGCCTCCTATGTAAATCCTGCCTATAAATTTATAAATACATATAAATTAGTCCACCTATATAAATCATTTACAAATGGCATATGGCAAGATTTTATAGGCTAACTAGACATGGCAATATCATTTTACTTGAAAGCTATTAACAAGTTGATCATGGAAATGTTAGCACTCCAAGACACTCTCACCCAGTGAAAGACCCAAGAGAAATTTATCAATACCATGAGCCTCTAACAAAATACTATATCATAATCCATTCTAAGTTTGTTCGTGATATGAACCTGAAAAATATTTCATTTCCATTAAAAATCTGTAAAATATATTTAGCTCTCCCTGAATGTAAATATGTCTACACTAAATGCTATCTTCTCAGCTTCAATCTAACTGCATGAACATTTTACTAGGAAAGATATAAGGCAGCATACATTGCATCAGATATTTAAACCGGATGTGAACATAGCACAAAAAATTTTCCTCAATTTATCTATAATACATTGCTCATGTTGAAACAGCATAAGGATGACACCAGTAAAAAAACTTTCTGAAAATATTAAAATCTATTTATCACACCATACCATCATATGAAATGTACAATATATAAATGTTAGAATTATAAGGGTAAAACTATTTCAGGTTGTGGTAGGAAAATGGTCTACATGACCAACATGATAAAAATGGAACAAGTCAATGTTTTTACGAAATCATAGTATTAAAGAGGTTATATCCAATAATGAACCTATGATCTATATCACTAACTATGCACTATTTACCTGCCATATTGGTTTATAAAACAGGAAAAAGAATAAAATTAATAACAAAATCAAGAGCAAGATTTGTGAGCCAGCCAGACAACAAATCTCACCAAAACCTTATTCAGAGCAGCTGGAAAGTTCTGGATTTAAAGGCTACAATAAATACTATAGACAATAGAGATAAATTCCTTACCCAGAAATTTTATTGCAAAGGAAAGCACTCTGAAAGATAGACATTTAGAACTTTATAATGCAATTTTTGCATCATAATCAGCAATTGTATAAGATGATATGAATGTTGCTGCAGAATATGTATAATACATTGCTTTTTTATTTTTTAATTAATTAAAAAATTTAGGATACAAAGTAGATGAGAGAGATGCCAAGTAGATAAAAAATCACCAAAAAGGACAAAAAAAACTTGTATTCATAAACAGTTTAAAATAATTAGGCTCAAATTTTACCCCAATAATGGGTACAAAATCAAATCTACAAACATGATAAAAGAAGAGATGTATACAAACAAAATTAACTTTGTTAGCATAATTTCAACATGCAACGTATTAATGACTTAGATGGATAAAACATTTTCAGTGTTTGTCACGGATAAGATGTGAAGAAGATATATGTGGTCCATATGGGAGAGAAATCACCAATTTCAAAACTAATACATACATAGACCTACACCCACACCATATATACAAAACATTAAATAAACCTAAACCTGATTTGGACTGCAGTACAATTAATAATGATGAAGAAGATGAATCATTATATAACATATACAAATCCCAATAGCCACCACCACTTGCATGTGTTTTGCTTCAGAAAATCGTTGGAATATGCCAATGTCATTCTAAGTCAATACAAGGAAAATTGTCACTATCATTTATCTAACCATATTTCAATCTTTAAACTCATTTCAATTACTACTAAGCAATTTTTTCCATGCCTGAACACCATAGTATCTACTGTGTTACACACTATCAAAGGAAAATGCAAAAACCACCTAAAAAATTATCAAACTTGTACATTTTATTCCTTCATGGGGGGCCCCCTCTCCCCCTGGTCACTCCCTCCCCCCCCCCCCCCCCCGTTATCTCTATTCAAACGGGACTTAAAGACCATTTACAATCTCCCCACCTCTTCCAATGACCCTCTGGTTTTCCCCAAGTGGATCTCGTGACTGAGGTTGGCACCCAACTAGCCGGATGCTCCCCCTTCCACCGAACTGTCTCATGACATTGCAAACCTTTTTAGCACCAACCTTACAGAAAATGAAATCTCCGTGCTGAGCAAAGAACTCTCTTTGTTGGCTACGCCAAAAGTTAACCATGTTAATATCCTAACTGACCTCCTAAATTTCTGCCACAACCTTCAATTGAGGACAATCTGGAATTCCCATAATAACTCATCCGTTAACCTTTCAATCAACACCTACCTAGAAAAATTTTGCCCCTTCTCCACCCAAAAACCAATACCTCTCTCACCCACCCACCCTGTTGAGCTGTAGATCCGTGTACTTCTTCAAAAAGTATTGGCAAATACTTTATAGATTCCTTAAAACCTAAGCACAAACTCTATCAAAGAAGAACACCAAGCACTGTGAAACCTAAAAAATAAACCTAACATCATCATTACCACTGCCGACAAGGGCTCCTCGGTTGTAATTCTTAACCCTTTGCACTCTTCAATGAATGCTGACCTGGCCTCCACAACTCAAATAACGAGATTCCCAACAATAGAAACTGTCACAAAAAATATGTAACGAATATATATAAATTGACCTGAAATGAAGTATTTCCTCCAAAAAGGACATCAAAAATGTGCTAGGGGACACCACTATTCAAGAGTGGGCCATCTGTGGAAAGAGTAGCTAAAAAAGACAAAAAATATATCATGTCGAACTCGACATTGGTGTGGAACTTGATAAAGTCACTTGTCAAGTGAGACTCAACAAAGGAGTGCAAAGGGTTAAAACTAGGGACTACATTGCCGAAGCCCTTCATCACCTCAATGATACTTCCATGTACAGTTTACCTAACCATATTCCAACCCCGGAAATCCAAAAATCCATACTCTCCTTCCTCCTAGAGCTTGGAAATAATGAAGGCCTTTCCCCACAAGACATTAAAATTCCCTCTCCTCCGAATCCCAGAACCCCTCAGTTTTATCTCCTCCCTAAAATACACAAACCAAACATCCCTTGTCATCCAATTGAATCCTGTATAAATTCCCCCACCAAAAGACTTTCGGCCTAGCTTAACCATCACCTTCAGACATTAGTTTTATCCTTGCCCTCTTTTATTAAAGATTCATTCCATTTCCTTTCCAAATTAAATTCCATCAATCCGAAGAATGGTTGACAACTGCCCTCCATCCTTTCCATTGTACGGTTAACTCTTAACCCCTTGGTAGTTCTTTTTTCAAATATCTCTTTTACTTTTTCCTATAAGTTATAACTAATCTATCCTATTTATAAAAATTATTATTTATAGTCCCAAGCCTTGTCTTAAGCCTATACATGACGACATATGTTACGAGTAAATTTGATGAAGGAGAAAAACAAATCAAAAATGATCCTATCAACCTAATTACTCTAGTAAGTATTTTCGTCAATTATTTCTGGTATAACGTTACCATTCATTGGTTTAGTATTCATATGCCACATTCTGTAAAGGGCGATTACTCCCTGTAATAGTCAACTACGTTATACAAAACCCTAAAGCATTGAGAAAATGACGTGAAATTACCACAAAATATGGAAAATATAAATTGATTCAGCAAACAAATACTCAGTAGGGCGTTTTAATGACACAAGGAAAAGGATTCCTTATTTCTTTTAAGAATTTTTCTTTTTAATCAAGAAATATTCCGCCAGATACCGCATTTATAAAAAAAACTTTAGAATTGATAAGTCAAGCCATTCTTCTCCAAGAATCCAACATCTAACAGTGACTTTTAACTCTGGCGTGCTACGATCCTCGGTCAAGGGCCAACTCCCTGAGAACCTTTCCCTAATATTGAGTCTTCCCCCGCTTGCGTCTCGCTACAGTGCTCCCACTAGGTTTTCGGTGAATTTTCCGGGGGTCCCATATCAATCGAGGAATCCTAGCCGTCCCTTCCTTAAGAGAGAGCGAGGCATAAACTGCTTTTAGTGTTGGCAGTAAGCTTCCCCATGAGACCACCTCTTCCTGCTCCCGAAATGGAGGAGAACTGTTTACGATCGTTGATGTACCAAAAAACGGCATGGCCACCATCCGTTCGGAGGAGGTGGACTTTGTAGAAAACCTTTCTTACATTCCCTCACTCTGTCGAATGGATTGGACATTATAGTACATATATATTCTATATTCTGATTTTGAATAATTGTATTAATATCTAACCTCCAAATTCACTTTTACTCCTCAATTCGGGTGTTCTTGAGAGGAGATTAACTACTTTTAATGGTCAATGGGATTTTTGAAAACGTATCTGATATAAAAAAATTATATATCAGAGATAATGAACCATGAATAACTTAGAAGACAGTATTCAAATTAATGAATTACTTTTAAAAATTTTAACTGTAAAATATTACGAGTTATGGTCATAAACAATGTGTCTGTCGTCCTCTTTTGCTTTTATAGTACCAAAAATTATACATTTTCGGCTATCGTCAAAAATTCTCTCAGCTTGATATTCTTAACCCATCTCAAAATCGGATTCAGGAACCCCCCCCCAAAAAAAAACTTCTTTATTTTTTATGCCTTTTGGGAACCAGTTTAGTTGGCGTCAATCAAAAATTTGGAAAATCGATTTCTAAAGGACCACTCGTACGTAATAGTGGTGCATTAAAAGGGTGCAAAACCTCTGGAGAAAAAAAAATATAAAATCATACCACTCACATGAATCATTTATTCCACTTTCAAGTTTATACACTTCTTCCAGCGGTTCTGGCACTGCTGGTAACAACTGCGTAACGATTTATCTTAAATGAGCTGCGCAGTCTGTTTTCCCATAATTTCCTTGGTTTTCCTTGGCATGGTTTTCAGATTCGGGAAGCATAAACTCAAGTCTCATCACCAGTGATTATGATCTTCATGAAGTCTACACCGTGGAGTGCACTGCGACGTGTCATGAACGGTATTCAATAAGAGTTCCTTCTGTTGCTCGGCCAGCACCTTACGCACGAATTTTAAAGACGGTCTCCGCTTGAGAAAATCCTCCGTCAAAATGGAATGCAACGTCCCAGTGCTTATTCCCACTTAGGAAGCAAATTCCTGAATTTATATGAAACGGTATCCCAAAACCATTCCCACGAAGCATTTTAAATCCTCTTATCGTTTCGGCCTTCGGACGCGGATTATGATTACCCATGCAATGTGTCGAGTAACACCTCAACACTCTTCATTTTTACTAAGAAGAAAGCTTTTTCGACCTTCACTTGGTCAATGGCGCCACGCTGCGTAGGAATGAATAGCCCCACTGAATGACTATAGAATATGTTATCTATTTCACAGCAATGAGTGTGTTAAACCGCATTATCATTCCGGGAATAAAGGAGAAATTCCCCCATCGAATGACCGGGATGTGGTACAGTTTAAACGCCTTCAGTGTTTTCTTTTTTTTCTTTTAGCGGATAACACGGAATCCACGGAGGGGGCCGGGGGGAAGGAGGGGTTAACTCAAATGTTTCCCAATCCTAGAGGCAGGAAAAATAGGAACGCGAATAAAAATCGGAATTCTCTAGAGAGAAAAAGAAACGAGTTAATCCTCTCTCCCACTCTGCCTCTCTCTCTCTCTCTCTCCACTCTCTCTCTTACTCCCTCTTACCCTCTTTGGAGGGGCAGGCTACTCCACGGGAAATCAAGCGATGCGCGGAGAATTTTAAGAGACGAGAGATAGGGTTTGCGAGGGAGAGAGGGAGAGGGAAGGAAGGCATTGGAGGGAGGGGTGGATAGAGGAAGAGGCGAGAGGAGAGAAAGGAAGGAGGTGGGGCTGGAGAGAAAAAAACTGAAAGGGGGCAGAAGGCGGTGGTGGAAGAGGCCACGCACAGAGGGGAGGGGGGGGGTGAAGGGAGGGGGAGGACGGGGTATATGGGAAAGGGGGGGGGGAGAGGGGGGGGGAAA
>WURS02000010.1:2817453-2827783 GCA_011762765.2 Rhinocypha anisoptera | reverse complement strand
AAACTTGTGAGTGTTATTTTTCTCTGTGTTCTGTGTTTTTCGTCGCCACCCCTGTGGCCGTGCTATTCTATATATATATATAATTTATGATTACCAAGAAGAATGCATAAATGTTCTACTAGTTTAGTAGCATAGCTTTAGGTACGAACTGGCTCATATAAATGTTTTAAGCTTCCCGGTGAAGTTTCCTAATTTTAAAATATGTTTTTCTTATATTGATAGGAAAAGGGAGCAGGCAGCTACAATACATTATTAGCACAGAACACATACGAGGACATAGCACCTTAAAAAAAAAAGTTACATAGGAAAAAGATAAATATGTGCATTCAAAAATAAATACGACTGAACCAAAGGCGGCTAAGAAACGACTGGGAGCGTTTGAAGAGGTACAATAAAGTTTTTAAAAATTTGGTCTCTAGGTTCAGATTTAGTATAATATACTAATTTAATTCTAAGAGGACGGGAAGAACGTATTCCCTGATTATCTAGACAGAGGAGTTACACAGCTCTGCGGGAAGTAAGTGTAACAAAGCAAGAGAGACAAAATATTCTAGTGAAATTACTAAATTATTTACAAAAATGTGCGCAGCCGATATTCAATAGACTCGGTAGTAATTTTGAGGTAGGGTCGGATAAGAATATTCCATGAGGTAAAAATTATTTCCAATCCCGAAAAGGGTGAACACATCAGTATGCGTTGGTCCTTAGTTGTATTCGCAAAAGTACTAAGAATCATCAGGAACCAGTGTGGAGAATAGGGCAATTGGTGCCTGTCCGAGGATCAGTTCAACCTGTAAAAAGATGAGTTACACCAAATGCATCTAGTTATAGCTCTGGTTTATTGAATGGCTAGCAAGTACAATGATCTACGGAACGAAAACATACGACAATTAAATGAAAATCTTTTCATTCTCCAAAAATAAAAGACGAAAGTTAGACAGCGAAGTAGGTGAGCATAAAACATAGCAGGTAGATCTCTAGAGTAAATTAGGCAGTAATCTGGGAGAAACTGAAGAGTGTATTAAGGAATTAAAGAGAAAAATTGAGTAAACAAACGAAGAGTATACGAGGCGGAAATAGTTGATTAGAGGTAGTTAAGGAAAAAAAGATGAAGGAATAAGCGAATGAAAATTTATAGAGCGTAACATCCTAGGGCTCAGAAACTTTCTCATCAAGGTAAAAGTAATTGTAAAAGAAAAGATCTTTCGAATGTGGGGGTGAGGAATGTAAAATGGACATCGAGGAAGACAAATGAAGTGGTGTGGGGCATGGAAGGGTGGGAGAGGAATATGGTAGGATTAATTCGAAGAAAAAAATTTTACGGACGAATGTATTAGACTGAAAGTGAAATGAATAGTTTTGTAATATAGAAAGTCGGATATGGAGCTATATGGATAAAAGGACATCCATTATAAGTGGAGTGAGGAGGTATTGAGAATAAGCGGAGCTTGAAGCCATTTATTTTTTAATTTTAAGGTAATAGTAATCGGGGTTTTCGGGAATTATTCGGGGATGAGGGGAAATTTTTCAAAGGGTTGATAGAGATTAAAATAAAACTACCTACCGACAACACGTCCAAGATGTTAATTTGTTGATTTAATCGAGAAAGGTTACGAGAGAGTTCTCTTACTCGTTTAAATAACGTAATATGTTATAATTATACTACATTCATTCATTAGACCCTATCATGTTACGGGTTGCCGGATTTTTCTCAATTTCCATAGTCAGGTAATTAAGAGATAAATCCACAATTTCCAAGCTTGAGTGGCCCCATACTTCCTTTTTACCCGTAAAAGCATTTTAAATCAATATCACTTTTCTGTTACTGAATTTTCTCCGTCGATACACCCTTAGCTTAACACATACCTACTAAGCGAAGGGATATCATAAGTGAGTAAGATTGTCTTCGAGAAAAACTGAGTTAACTGTCACCAAATGTAAGTAGAATTTATGATATGGTCCACTTAAGTTAGAGAAAAATATACAGGTCATCATAATTTTAAGACACACTACATTGAAAAGTAATATAACGTACCAAAAATATTGGTGCCCCATGAAGTACAACATATAGATAGCTTGAAAAAGGATAAGTTATAATGCGAAACTTAAACAAAACTCACGAAAATGAAGCCAGTTACCAGGATTTTTTTAAGCTTTACGAAAAATATTACAATGAAATGATGCATACCCTTGTCACAATAAGAACTTAAAGCATCTAGAAAGTGATAGTTGAACTTCCGTGTGTTTCCCAAAAACACTTAAAAGGCAAATTGGCATAAACAATTATAAACAAAGTTGTAAATAATTTTTTAATGAAATGCTTAGCACTTTTTGGAATTCATTCCATCCATGCTATTTTGATATCCAGAGTCGATATTGGATCATAAAGACATATGAAACTTAATGTTACTATATTTAATCTCACTGACTTCCACAAACCTAAATATTTTAACACTACAATTTTAACTTCTTGCTGTTCCAATATTTGCCTCGACATACCAACCGAAAACTAGTATTCTTACTCACAGTTAGATATTGGTTATTAGCACATTCTACAGGAACTCTCATTTATAGAGTCCAAGGAGATGTTAATAAACGGTTCAAGAATAGTGGGATGCAGGTAGATGTATGGCACAGATTTCTTTTCCCTTAGTAAAAAGAAGCATACAGA
This sequence comes from Rhinocypha anisoptera, assembly GCA_011762765.2. Taxonomy (NCBI): domain Eukaryota; kingdom Metazoa; phylum Arthropoda; class Insecta; order Odonata; family Chlorocyphidae; genus Rhinocypha; species Rhinocypha anisoptera. Next base: position 2,825,112 of record WURS02000010.1, on the reverse strand, counting down.
TAAACCATATGGTTTTATAACAAGTTCAAATTATCAATTTGATTCATTCCAATAATGGATTTGATCAGCATAGCCTAAAGGAACCACTACCTCAGAAGAATATCTACCAACATAAATGTTGTTTTATAATTAATCTCAATCAACTAGAGCAATCATCCGTAAATCCTCTTCAAAAGTGCTCCATTGAGCCAAAAATTTACTCATCCAGAACTCAACCAATTGTGCTACAAGAAAAGCATTTCTTACAGAGCTTCTGAAACCTTTCTACCTAAATGAGAACAAATTTCAATATGTTGCACTAGGCAAAAGTTAAATAAGATAGTACTGCCTCAATTCATAATTGACATTAGAGCTGGACCAAGATCTAGAAAATCTATAAATACGAGAAAATCAAAATGTCACAATGGAATACTTCAGAACCACACAATGTTGAAGTTCTTGTAACCAGGAATCCTTTGACACAAAGAATAACTTTCAGCCTAATATAATAGGATGGGAATATTTATATTCACCACACTGGACAAACAAACTCAATCGATGGATTTAAAATTTTCAAGTAATTAGTCACGAGTGAAACAATAAGTACATAAATTAGAAGCTTCACACATGGTCCAAAACAGCATGGAATGGCAAGCAAAAACAGCAGATATTTCGCATCCTGATTTTTACATATGAACTTCCACGGATGAATTTTAAAATTTTAAGTGATCACATAATGACAGTCCGGGGGTTGATTAGAATATTTTTGTCGTGCCCAAACCATTACACATGGCATTTAAAATTTTATTTGTGACCCCATGAGTGAAACAATGTTTTAACAAAGCAATACCAGTTCATACTGCATATTTACTTCTATACTACAGAAATTTCTTACATATCAACTGAATATTTTCTATTTTAAGTTTTCTGAGAAGAAGGCATATAAAAGAGTAATATCCAAATAAAACCCAACTGTTATATAAGAATCAATGAACACATTTAATAGGAAAAAGTAAATATTCTCAAAAAATGTTTTGTTAAACATATCTATGGTGCATACAAGTAAATATTTATCTCCTGTAAATTCACAGTTCAATTGCTACTTGCATATTTTGGTGGAGCTTTAAAAAATTCCTGTTTAATTTATAAATGCGAATCCTTCCTGTGCTCAGCCATCAATACAGATTTCGTCCTTCATGCAGATTCGCAGGATGGATTAAGTTTTTGCCTATAAAAGGTGTTCTCTTGATAAATATGTACACCTTTAACCAAGTCCATAAGAGACATACAGAATATTCTCATAATAAGCATCCATGATGGTTTACAAGTTTCACTGAGGTAGATCACTTTGACTTTTCAACATTCAATCACTATTCACACAAGTTGTATCAGAACAAACTCCCGTGCAAAAGATCAAAGAAAATTATAGTTTTGGGAATGTTAAATGAACTTAAATGTTTCAACATAGTGAATCATATGTCCTTCCAATGTGAGCCAATGGAATTTTAAGGAGTAAATAATGCCCATTTACCCCGTCCAGAGCACCAATGATCCTGACTAGCAAAGTTGTACTTTACAAATTCATCATAAAGTCACAAGTAGCATCGTCAAAATAATTCCAATATAATATTCATTTAGCAGTAGCATTCACTTGAATAGCAAACTTTATTTGTTAAGTCTCAAGCCATGCAATGTATAAAAATATTATTTAATATAACTGTTATCATTCAACAGGAACAAAAACAAGAACAATAAAAACACTCCTGCTACATTTTACTTAATTAATTACATGCAATTAGCTCTAAGTGCTATTTATTAGCTGAAAATGAGTCACATGATGAACAACTATTTTGCCAAATCAAGCATTCATATGAGAGAATAAAAGAAACACTATTTCACAATAAGTTCAGTGTTCATTTTTCTGAATTTAATTTTCTCTTGCTATACATCAACTGGATATTCATAACACCTTAAATGAAAACACCAATTCACTGAACTTAATGCAGCACTATATGCACACTATTTTTAACCTGCATTTTTTGCTTATTCCGACAACAAAGTTAGCTGAACTCATATTTGACTGACGATACTACCCCCAAGTAGCAGGCTGCTCTCATGATACTCAATTTCTCAAGGCTACAGTGAAGACAAGAAATGCCAATTTTCAATGGCTGTAAAAGGCATACAAAAAAGACACCTTCCTCGCCTTTTGAACGGGCAATTCAATAGGTGATATTGACTCTATTGTGAAGAGATTTAAATAAACAAATAGAAATAACACAACATTTAAGACACAATTTAAATACATGTATCTTTGAAAATAGTCACTGAACACATATTTTGGGAAATGCATTTCCAATACAGTCTGAAATAGCACTTCAATACATACTGAAAATCTCAAGCTAAACTATCTGCAATATGCATATCAATCACATAATCTGCTCAATTATGTGTTCCAAGTCATTAAGATACAAATTTACAATAATTAACTAGTAACTGTATACATTTTGTTTCCTCATAGGCAGGCCACATGTGGCATAGTTAAACTATTAAAATATGTTTCCAAAGCATGTATAAAAACAATGGAATTACAAACCACTATTTGGTAAACTATTAAAATGCATAAGCCTTTGCTAACAATATATTCATACACAAGGTTAAACTTAGACAGCCTATCCAGTACATTGGTAACTCAATTTTCAGTGTCAGAAAACCACCTGGGCTTTTAATGTAAGTGGATGGACCCCTTCACAATTCATTGCAATATTTAATTACAATCATCAACATAACATAAGCCTTCATTATAATGGAAAATATGGGTAACCACACATTTCCAGGATATGTTTTGTTTCTTTTTAGTACTGTAGAAAGCCAGAGTGAAGACGAACAGTGGAAGTCACCGGCTTCATTCCACACCTCCTTGGGGCCCATCCATTTAGTCCCCAGGTAGGCCTTTTGGGCTCAATCCAACACTGTGATAAGGGAAAAGGATTCACTTCTTAAAATTTGGATAAGCTCAATGCTCAATGGATAATTTTGCTAAATTATATCTTTCAAACAAAAAGTAAACTATTGCATTTGGTCATTCTTCTAATTATTATTAATTTAAACACATTTAAAATTAAAAACTAAAGTCCGTAACATGATAATGCAATTTTTTGCTAAATGGCAAGCATGATTTCATTTTCCAAAATTGAGAGCTTCAAAAAGTTGCAAAAAAATAATTTATTCACTCTAACTAATCTACAGACGCTGAAAAATCAGCCAATTAGCGAATTTTAAAACATAATACATTACATCATAAAATCCATATGTCACCAATTGCAACTACTAAACACACGAAAATTAATCAGCAATGAGAACATTTTTTCATAGCAAATTAGAATACCACACTCAGCATCACAATTGCCATTAACCAGTGGCTATAATCTGAACAAGTCGAACGTATTTAAATAATATTTCAATGAAGAAGTTCCCTCGTATGGTATTGCGTTCACCCAATGCTATGCAATTCGAATTTAAATGCGAATAAGAAAACGTTAAATAAATGTTTTAAAAATAAAATTGCAGGTGAACTTGAGAAAGAGCATAAAAATTGGTAGCAAAATAATAACAATAAATATTAAGGAAGTAGAAGATTAAAATTAAAAATTGCAATCTAACTTTTGGAGTAAAAATCAAATATCTCAAATGTTCAATGTATGTCGACTGGGAAATGAGCCTAAGAGGTTCAAGAGTTGTTGTTTTAATTTCCACCTACTATGTCTAGATATTAAATATCATGCGGAAAAAAGAATTTTTTAAATTAATAGTGAAGTTGTTTACTTGAACATTGCTACATTTCCCTAGTGTTGACAATTAATGAAACTCAAATTTGAAACGTAAATTTCAACTGTCAGCTGTTCTACACTATGCCACCTATAGGTGACGAAATAAATTACTATGGATCCGCTTGCAGACGGCAATAGACGATGATATAATTAAAAAAATAAAGTTTGGTGACGAAAGAAAAGAAGTGCAAAAAATGTAACTAAAATGTGCATATTAATTATTACAATTTGCACGGAAACTCAAAAATTGTCACGCGGATATTAGCAATAACCAAGAGCATAGCACTGGGCATGCATCTTGTAGCTATTACAATTCAAAATATTTCATAATAGTCCAGCACTCACTACCCTACTGCTTACAACAACAACTGCTCCAAGGCTTAGTTCACCACTTTAAGCTTACTTGTACAGCAATAAGACTACATACTATGGAGCCTTTTTCATCGGCAAGGTCATGTGATTAGCATTGATGATCTACAGCTGGCCTCCAAACACAAACATGTACGACCTTGGCAGGCTGCAGTTACATATTCAACATACACTTACTATAATGCAAGCATAAGTCCAATTAATGCAAGCTCAATGGGTGCCTTCTTCATCACTGGACGACAGAAGATATTTCTTGATACGACTGCACTTGAACCCTATATCAGGAATTGTCGATTTCAAGTCATTGCGTACCCCTGATTCTTTCCCTGGTTTTATTCTCATCGTGAATTAATTCTCCATCACGAGCACTAAACCGTTGTCCGCTGAATTTCTCACGATTCACTCAAACTCATGCCACCGATTCTGAAAAATGTGATAGCACCTAAAAATTTGACACGGATAAGAGAACAGGTATATTTTGGCGGCGACAACCCATAACTAATAACCAAAAGCAGATTGACGATTAATCGTCTGCAAAACGTGTACTTCATACGGCATCGGTACACTGCAGACGTCAATAGAGGCGGCAGTAACCGGCCCAAATAATACCCGGTACATACATATTTACTTGTCAAAAGAGAGTAAAGAAAGACTTACCATGATCATATTAAGCCATAGCGTACTGACTACTTCCAAGTCTTCATGACTGCAAACACCTGGTTTCGCACACACATTTAACTCTTATCTAAGTTTTACCCACACCAGACACGAACCTCCCTCGTCCTTCACTACAGGCAATATTCTTCTAAATTTCCCACGGGAGGAAGTGTGGCGCAGTAGTTCCTCCGATGTTGCAATATTTGTTGTGGAGCGGTACAACGTAGTCAAATCACTCTCTTCAACACTGCTACCGGAGACGTATTTTAATAGTGCTCATAATCGCTTTTTTGAGGATTTACCTGTTATCACAGACACAAGTCAGATCCACCTATTCTACTTTCACTGATAGGAACTCTCACAGAGAATGTCATAGCTTAAAAACAGAAGAAAATATTTTTAAATAAGACGACTATAAAACCATCAATCAAGCCGCGAACGGACCAATCGTGTGTTAGGGCGGGGACATACAGCCAACTTTGCAGTGCTAAATCGTGGCGCTGATGTGTGGCAAAGATGGTGCTACTCTGCAACATTAAGCCGCGGAGTAATCAGTAACACAAATACTGTTTTTTTATGTTTGGACATAAATTGTGCAGAAAAATTACAGGAATTTATCCCATTAGATTTCTGAGAGACTGATAGGCACTGATTTATAAAATTCTTATATCAAGGGTTCCAATAGAATGGAATTTACAAAATTTTTAATTTGTACACAAGCCTTAGAAAATGTTTCCTTTGTTACGAACATCATATTTTTTAACCGAAGCGATCGATGGTTTCTATAAAAGAACCATCGAAACTTGCTTGGTTCGTCTTTGTACATTGAATGAAGAAGGTATAGAAGTTTTCTTTGTATTGCTCCTAAAGCCCCAATTGAAAATAATTCCAATCAACTTGGTTTTTCTATAACTTGTTATTCTCTTACTTCTAGAACGTAAATATTACACGTAGGTTATTATAGACGTTAAAAATGATTGTTTCCACGTAAATTTCTCCTACGAACATAAAGAAAGTGATGTACATAAAACAGTTACGGACGCTGTGCATATGATCTCTTGCCACAAAATACATAAAATAACAATTTAAAGATTGAAATTTTAAGACATAAATGAATAAATGTTGACAATGGAAAATAGGAGACCCTAATAATGGCATTATTATATGCGTCACATTTCATAAACTTCAAATATAATGTGATTTTTAAAAGTTGTTATTACAAACTGGTTACCATTCTGTTTTGTCCTAAACACGGAAGATATAAATTTCTAGTCTAGCACTACAATATGTGATACTCAGACATATTCGAAAAAGAGGAGAATGTTTTCCTATTTTGAAGAATATGGGTGCTTCCCGTGATTCGATACCTACTTACTATCAGGTCTTGTATTTAACATTTAAATATATTTTATATACTTAACTCCATTGCTACATATTTATTTGAACTTTATCAGGAATACGGAGAAAGGGATCATAAACATTTGAGAGAATAGAAATATGAAAACTATCCGAGAGGCGACATATGAAATGCAATGATTCCAAATACAGGGGAAATAATGAAATTTTCTCTTAAAGGATTCTTCAAAACAGCTTGTAAAAAAATTGGCAATTAAAGAGGATAGAGTTTCCCATAGCTGTGGCGAACTCCTGCTTATAAAAGATTTCCTTAGATTCGAATATAATTAAATTCTTGACTAAATTAATGAGTCAGATGCACTCACCTATGATTTTGTTTGTTAAAACTAATGAAATTAATCAACTCTTTAATGCTTCCCTATTAAAATTAATGGGGACACTTAAGAAAATATTAGAGATATCAAAGGAGACTATTGCCCATCCCTTAGAGAAGGCGTGATCTTTGATTCTATCTACCCCTAAAGCAGGCATTTAATATTTTCGGATTTATCAAAGTCCTATTTATTTATTCATGGTGGGAATGAAAGAATATCGTACTTTTCTCTAGTATTTAAAATATTTAAATTTAAAATACTATGGAAAAGTACGATATGCTTTCATTCCAACCTTGGATATTCATAACTCCCAACCTGAGAAAGTCGTCAACTTTATCTAAATTATTTATAACCTAATGAGGACTCTAAAAAGAGTAACTCGAGAACTGTGTAACAGGCGATATATCAGGTATATACCACATCCACTGTGATTCATGTGAATTTTGCTTGCTGTGACTTTGTACCTTTAGTGAGCTGAAGATGGTCACCTTGTGGTAAAAAGAGGTACGTATTTGCGATCCACCATTTTGCCCACCTCCCCCCTATGAGTTAATTTTGTTACGTGTATTTCCTGGAGGTGTTCTGTTGAACTTTTCCCCTCAAACATCTCTCGTGGGAAGGTGTGATTGAAAGTAGATCTGGAAGTTGGTCCCTGCCGGGGGAATTTTTTATTAACCGGAAAACCACCCAAACCGTATGTTTGAGTCCTATTAGTGCGGCTTGCCCAGTTCCCCTGAGAAACCGGACTAGACTCAAATAAAAGATAGTGTGGTTGTACCTTGTGGTTGTCCCTGGTGAGGAACAACATTCCCATAAACAACCACAAGTCGTGTGTATGTGACCTACTCGCCTCCGCTCAATAAAGTCCTAGGGGAAGACTTGGGGAATAGGTGGAAAGGATACATTGAGAAATTGTACCGAGGGCCGAAGCCTCTGGAGAATGTATTGCTGATAGACGAGAGCGAAGTGGACGTGGATGAGCGAGGCGCAGCGATATCAAGATCTGAATTCGACACCGCAGTGAAGGATCTAAAGAGAAACAAGGCTCCTGGAGTAGATAGAATCAGCGGAGAATTGATCAAGTCCTTAGGTGA
>WURS02000010.1:2802272-2816163 GCA_011762765.2 Rhinocypha anisoptera | reverse complement strand
CCTGCCACGCGCCCTTGTGGCGGCTTGCAGGGTATTATGTAGATGTAGATATATGCATGTGGGAATGTATGTCTGGTGATGGTTTACTCACCCTCTGCCGTACGCCCTTGCGTTAGAGTATTACGTAGACGTTACCTTAAGTAAGAAATCCATATGGTATTAAATTTTGCTAAAGTTGTGAGGATAGAGAAGAGTAATTAACTACAGGATTAAATGCATGAACTGAGAAAGAAGGTTACGTCAGTGAGTTGGAATTGGGAAATTATTTACTTAGAAACCTAATTTCACCGGTCGCTCAGAAATTCCTTGGGTCATGGCAGCGTGATTCTCCAACGCCCGTTTGAGCGTTTTTGTCGCTCGTGGGGAGCGCGTCATTAATCGCTCTCTTCCTATCACGGGATAAATGTGACGGGGTAAATTTGACATATAATCTTGTTTTCTGGATGCTTAGGCTAAATCCGTAGTATAATGTTTATAAATATTTAAAATTTGCAAAATTTTGACGAATTTGTAAAAAATGTTTCTAAATTTTTGTTACTTTCATATATTCAGATAGAAGGTAATAATCAATATATTTAATAAACTCGCAATCGATAATAAAATTATCTTTTTTTGCAATAGCTTGAGATACTTACATTTTGTATTTTACATTAATATAACAACTAAATGCAATGAAAGTAAACTATATATAACTATATTACATATAATGTATGTACATGCATACACCTAAATACATTAACTAAACTACATGTAATGAAATAAATATACAGTAATAATAGTAATAAAAAAATAGAATAATACATACATTACATATAGCGACGTTATAGGCATCTGAAAATGTCTTCGCACTCTGAATCATAATCGTCATAATCATTCAATTTTTCTTCAGTTTCCATTACTGCTTCATCGTGCGTTACCTCAGCTGCATCGCAGAATAAGGTTGCTTCATTCTGGATGCAATGTGTCTCTTAACATTTGCATTTGGGAATGAATGTTTGGTGGTGGCTCACCCCCTGCCACCAGCCCTTGCGGCGGTTTGCAGGGTAATGCTTAGAAGTAGAAGAAAAAAATGGCCTCCGCGTTCCTCCCTACGACATTGCAATCGTTCATTCATCAGCATCCACGAAATACCGAGCTTTCGGCTGCATATCTCAGCCTTCATCCGCCGTATAAGATTGGCCTCGGTCTCTGACGCCGAGAGGGTATTAGAGGAGGAGAGGAAGGGGAATTGGGAGTGGAGGGAACACTAGAGGAATGCTGGTCTATCGGGTAGACATTAAGCCCAGGCTTTAAAGATCATATGAAAGCTAGGATATATGAAAGCTCGCGGGTTCTAACCTGGATGCTGGATGAGGAGTATTATTGCAGGCCCAATGGCCAAGGAAGGAGAGGCAATTTGGAATGGAGCGTTTACTTGTATATTTTGCTTTTGCTTGTACTCGTATTTATAACGTAGTTCCTCGTCATGACCTTGTACTTTGTAAGGACAGTTTTTAGTTGTTGTGTATGTTTGTTGTGAGCGGTGTGACATTGTCCAGCATGTTTTGTAGTTCTCGTTTTAGTTTTTTGAATGATAGTTTCTTCCTTTTGTGCGTAATGCACGACTTGTATCATGTGCAAGTGAATGTATGTTGGCGGCTCACCCCCCGCCACGCGCCCTTGTGGCGGCTTGCAGGGTATTATGTAGATGTAGATGTCTTGGTCGATGGTTCCTTGCGCTTTGATGCGCAGAACGGTAGCGAGGGGAGGGGAAATGTCCTTTGGGGATGGATGCATGTGGTGGAAGAAGAAGCCCGAAACCCGAAGAAGAATGGTCGTTCCTTCTTTTGCATTCACCCACTTCCCCCCGTGCCTAAGCGGTCTTCGGAAATTATATCGCCGGGGTCGAAAACGGGTTTCTGCGCACATGCGGGGAACTTTCAGCCAAACCACACCCACTCCACCGACGATGAACTCTTGCGTCGACTGCTCTTCCACGGTTGGGACTACGCCGCGTCGCGAAATTCCCCCCGGAGGGAAGAAAAGTGCCCGAGACGGGATTCGATCCGGAGACCTACTCGTCACACGGGTAGCCCGTTACCAGATGAGATAACCGGGTGTGGTCCTGGTACGGTATTTACGAAACGGCAAGCCGGAGGCCTTAATGCGGTTCCTCTAGGCTAGCGCCCCGCCTTGATGACCGTCGAGGCGGGGAACTGGCCTAAAGGAACCGGTGTCGAACGACGAAATGCTCCCCTGCGTATATTTTAATGACTCCCACTCCGGGTGTGGTCCACCGTTTCCAAGAGTCGGTGAAAACGAATGAATGCATCGGCAGATTGGCCTTCTCGTTTCCCAATTACAGGAAATTCACCGCTTACAGCGGACACTTTGGGAATCAACCGACGACTATCCATCACTTTTGAGTTCAAAATTTAATAATGGTGTTGCCTGTGCTATTTCCCAGACAATTAGCAACCGATCTGTACGGAGTGGCCCCACAGTACCCGATCCATGCGCATACGTGCATTTCATATCGAGGATATGAATTTTACACGGTCACGACATGCCGAAAGCTATCCCTGGACTGCACTCAGAATGACGCAATCTTTAATCCTTAATAAAGAAATTCACGCGGTAACAAATGTCAATGAACCGCTTTAAAATTTAAAAGTTGTTTTTTAACAGGTTTGTTATTAAAAAGTCACATGGAACCATTTCCAAATTTAGTTGAGTTCTGACTAGAGGTGCAATTCAAAGAGTAAAGCCCATAATTTAAGAAATAAGTACAAACATTTTTGCAATTTCCACTTTTAAAAGTGGAAATTGCAAATATTTTGTACTTATTTCTTAAATTATGGATCGTTTCCACCACATCTCACCTGACTCTATAACGAATAAAATGGAATTTTAAATAAAGAAAATGGATGCAGGAAGTAGAATGGCTCAAGATTTCTATGTTACACAATAATTGAAAAAATCACAATATAATATAGCAATTTATGTGTCCATTAAAAACCACTTCAGGCAGAGGACTATTTATTATAATCGTGAATCCAACAAAATAAGCATAGGAATCTTTAACTTTTATTGCCTCTGGTATGATATAAATAACTTGCAGGCTTCCACCGACATCAAATGAACTGCTGGTGTCACAGGTTTCTCTCACTCTGCTTGTTTGCAGATGGGTGACCAGGAGTCAATCTGGTATAAGCAAGCCTACAAGCAAGAATAAATGACTAAGCAGAGCCATAGAACATGGGGACAAAGACCATCCATCCCTATTATGTTTGAATATTCAATGCTTAAAAAATAAACTTAGTCCCATTATGGCTGCGACTAGTGAATTTCCATACACACTTCTGTTTTACTGAACATTGGTTAAATAAGAATGAACTTCAGCTGGTTACTATTGAAGTTTGAAATCTCACAGCTTCCTACACTCAAGCAAAAAATCATGGGACTGTCATATATGATGCTTCTAACATATTTTTAAAGAAAATACACCTTAAGTATTTGTGTTGTGATTTGCACTGCAAGGTGAGTGTTGTAATTGTCAAAGAGATTAATAACATTATTGCTTGCATCAGTCGATCTCGCATTGGGGAATTAGACTCTTTTTGTTGACTTAAACTAATTATATCCTACTTATGCAACTTTATGTCAAATATTATTTTACATGGTGATCTGAATGTTGATTTTTTCCTCTCAATTACGGATCAATTTCACTAAACTCCCTTTTTCCATTCTTAAATTTGAATTGTGTAAAAAGGGAACCACAAAGACTGAACTCATGCCTGGATAATATCATAACTAACTTTCCTTCGGATTCTTTTGTTATTTAAGTCATTAACCTGCACATCCTACCACCATTGTCTAGAATTTCATTAAAAATAATCAGCCTAGCAGTTCTTCCATTTGTGGGACTACCACCACCCTCTTTTGACCAATTACTTCCGAGGGCACTGAGGTCCTAAATTTTCTTCTTTCCCAGGTTTCCTTTTACACTTTACCTACATCTCAAGATTGGAATATTAATTTTCTTGTTTCTTTGAAAATTTCATGCTATTCTTTGAACATTGCTTTCCTAAGAGTGTGCAGTATATCAAAATACTTCACAGAAAAAAATTGCTGTTGAACTCTGGGGACATGCTCCTGATATACTTACTTTACAAAAGGAGGCAATCAGAATTATTTCTAACTACCATAAGCTTTTTCAGACATCTTGGGGTCAAAACTCTTGATGGGTTTTAATTTTTCAAATGTCAAGACAAACACTGACTCCTTAGAAACAGCTTTGGTTCATCACCTCAACACAAGAAAGAAAATAACCTGGTGATACTTCAATGCCAATTATCAAAAACCTACCTCATTTTAAACTAAGCTTTTTTAAAACCTTTTACCTCATGAGGATAGAACTGTAACAATTACTATTATAGGTTTAAAAATAAACTCTACTCATGGATAACATGTAAAACATTTCATTCCTTTGATGAACTCCTGCAATTTAATTCCATGGACATGCTTAACTAACATTTTCTGTTTACTCACTGATGAACATATTGCAAATTGTATTTTGTTTGATGTCTAGTAAAATATTATTATTCTTTCATCAGTATAACCATGGTTGTACACCCTTATTTATTTCCTGTAAATATTTTAATCTACAATATGTATATCCTGGATAAGTGAAAATGATATTGACACATAAACATATTTTCTAAACAAACAATAGTCATTTCATCCTGCAACTACAAAAAAAATAATTTTTTGGTACCTAGTTTTACTTTTTTCTTCCTTGGAGATATCTGAAGCAATGGGAATTAAATAATAAAAACATGTAAAACAAAGTTATTTCATAAAATGAAGCCTTGAAACATCATATAAATGAATTAATTAAATGGTCAAAAATGAACAAACACTGGGAAGATAAATGAAATCTGAATGAATGCAAAAATAATTACGAGTAAGCATTGAAAATAGTTTTCCGTATTTTCTAATTGAAGTTTCAACTTGCAAAAAAAAACTTTTGAAATGGGTGGGAAACTGATATTGATTTTTGTATTAACAAACAGTAATTGGCTTACAGTGTGCACTGCAGACCCAGAGGAATTTCAAGCCATGTAAAAGGTATGGCATAAAAATAAAATGAAGGCAATGAGATTTTTGAAAAGTCGAGTTATTAATCAAATTGAGAGGGTAGGGGTTTAAAAATTTTTCCAGTCCTCCTTGGGCACCTGTTTATGCCTTATTAATGCCATAATATATGCCTTATTACATGGAATAGTTAAGTTGGACAAATGAATGTATTATTTGTTTATACTCATCCATGAATATTTATCATAATAAGAGAAAAGTGTTACCTTCGAGCTGGTGAGTTTATAAATAGTCCATATTTTTATGACACTAGGCAAGTAACTATTCAACATTACAATGTTGATGCTTTGATTTGCAATAAAAATAGGAGTTTGATCAAAGGGTCATTACTACTATAGCCATCAAAATGATTTATATAACTGGATTTTGATAATTTATTCACCAGTTGTTATATTGATACCTAAATAAATAAATGTCATCTTAGTCTTATTTCTTCTGGCAGTAGGGTAGTAGCTTTTTAAATAGCTATACCAAACAATTTATGCAAACTGTAATGTAGTAATTAACCCAAAAATTAGTGGATCCCCTCAGTTAGCTGAAATTTTAGTCATTGTTTAAGTTTCCCAGCAATTTAGATTAACAAAAACATTGAAAGCAAGAGCTGGAATGCTTATGTAAAATAATAGCTCTAAAACAGTAAAAATAGGGAAGAAAGTGAAAAGAAATTAATCACATCAAATGGAAGAAAAAACTGAAGGCAAAATTGACATTTTAAAAGACAAAGGAAACTTATGGATTAAAACTAATGTAGTTAATATGGAATATCAAGCAGGTTTATACTACCTCATTTCAAACAGAGTAAAGTCATGATTATTTACTTTATAGAAAAGGTAATGCACCATTTTTTATAATTTTCATTCTTGTTGAGGTTTTACTTTTAAATATTATTCAATTGCCCACACAACAAGCCAATTACAATGGCACAATAAAACAATGTTTAAAAATATCGAGCATTATAAATAGAAAGGAGGAGAATAAAAAATATATAATAAATGATGACAAAACATGCAAACATCCATGTCATAGGTGAAGGATGAAAAAATCCACCTAACTGGGATTCAAACCAGTGACCTTCGGATTGGTGGGCGAGTACATTTACTCCATTGCCACCCATTTCCATATCTACATCTGGAAATCCTATTTATTGGTGACAACATGACCAATTTTTCATTGGTTTAGTACTTATTAGTGTAATTCATGTTTCCATACATTTACTTTCCTTCTATTAGTTAAATACATTAAAAATTGTTAGCACATTATAAAATAAAAGCAATCTCAAATACTTCATTACCTGAGACAGGTGTACATAGAGCATACAAAAAGAAAAATATTCCTATATCTCATATATGTAACTTCCCAATCATGGTGAGTCCCTATATAATGTTACTAAATGCAAGATTCTCACTATAGCATCAGATTGGTTAATGCAAAAGCAAAGGACAATATATTAGCTGCATATTAGATGTAACATTATTATCAATTATAGTTAAATTTGTAGAAGATAGAAAAAAAGAAAATGATAATAGACTTTTTGCAGTCTAATCTAATTCCTGCAGGTCTTTCTAAACTTAATAAAAAAAATTATTCTTGAAGATGCCAAGTGTGAGTTACTACAAGCAAGTTATTAACAAAGGCAGTGCACAACTTAAAAGTTCATTCACTGAGAAGACTATAACTGGGTGGAAATTCATAATAAAACAATATTAACTCCAATACTTGGTGTATTTCCACATATTACAATTTGTGGAAATACAAAGTATTATAAAATTTATAACTTGCAGAGATATGCACAGTATTATAGATGCATATGCATAGATTATATTGCTTTACTCTTCTAAGTAGATCTTATTTATTCTCCTTAGACTATTAGACATGAAAGGTTTAACTAACACACTGTAGTATAAAGGGATTATATCTGTGGCAGAGGGGAATAACCATTTTCATGGACAAGATTTTGATTGAGTTCAAAATTTTTAGCGGACTATTTCTTATTCCTATGTAGAACTACATGTTTTGAGTTGGAAATACATTTTTTGATTTTAATAACCAAAATTTATATTAATGTAATCCAAACTTTTTATAGCTGTAGGAATTAATATAACGTTACTTACAGTGTTATTCCCTACCATTGTCACTTAAATGGTTTTCCCCCTATTGAAAATCATAATTTATTAAATGAAGATTAAAACTATGTAGAAAGAGAGCCTTTCATAAAACGAAACATTTTCTGTATTATATTTAAGAAGAAACTCGGAATACAAATGTAACAGGCGTAGTTAAACTGCAATAAGACTGACTGAAATAATCATTAAAAAGAAAAAATCTATTGTTTGTTGAAACCAGAAGTTTGTGATTTTTATGATCAATTGCCTGTAACTGTCTGATAAAAATATTGATCCTGATTTAGATTTAACAGATAATGATGACCAGCAAACTATTAGAAATAAAAATTGTAACTCAAAACTAAATTGATCTGGAAACCATTGAACGGAAATCAAATCCTAAAATATGGATATCCAATTCAGCACTCAAAAATGTTCATCAGTCAAATCGATTTTCCAGCTAAAAAGAATAAAGTATTAAGAATCTTAATTTTTGCATCGTTCTGCACTGTTGATTGATTTATGCTAGAATACTTGTCTTGAGAAATGTCAGGAATTGAACAAAGATTGTTATTGATATTGTAATCATTTAAAATAAATTGTTTTTGTAGCTAAATAAAGCATATACAGAAGGACTATATGATTTATGACTAGAAAGATGATTTATACCTATCTTACCAAGTTTATAGGCACTTAAATGGTTACTTCTCAACCATGTACACTTTCCCTCCCATATCACCTAAATGGTCACGCATATGAAAATTTCTTGCAGAATATACCTCAAAAAGTTTACATATGTGCACACAAATGGAAGTTTACACAAATATCTATTGCTCTCCATCAATAACTTAATTTCGTCATAATGTCACAAATGGTTTTTCCCCACTACCACAGATATAGTGTATTGCAGGGATTTTATGGGGGAGTGGGCAGGGAGAGCAAGCAACTTGATAACAATGTATGAATTTGATAAGTCAATTTGACAATTTTTACACTACCAATCCAGTGGTAAATAAAAAGTCAACAACTTTATTAGTCATATACAACGGTATACAATGTTTTAAAAGGAGATTTCAAAATCAGATAACAAATTATGGCCATTTACTGAGGCCTTCTGCTACTGTATGAGGCTTCCCTGGAACCTTTAAACCTCTATCAGTCTCCAAGATCACATCGTACAATCATAAATGATTGATGTATATATCCACTTTTGTCAACTGAGAACATGTTCATTGAGTGTACTCAGAGCATCAGACTAAAGTATCCTGATCAGACAAAAGTAAATTTCAATAAATCCATTACCCTGAATAACTTGAAAAATAATGGATATGTAACATCAGCTTTCACACTACCATAGAGTTATGATTAACCTAATACAATGTAAAAATGAGCATTAGATTTTTGTCCAATAACTTCTCATGAATAACATCAACAGTCACATTTTATTAAGTTTGGATAAAAGATTTGCATCAATTTGAATAATATGCTATCCAGCTATGCTAGTGAACATCCTGGGGAATAATTATCAAAGAACTGACATGATGAAACCTTTATCTAAAAGTCTTGAACACTTTACAAAAACATAACCACTGAAACAAAGGGGGTATGAAGGAATTACAATCTTACAGATATTCATTTTCATTCATTATTAAATGGCATTCAACAAGAAGAGTAAAGTGTGTAGATCGTATATATTCAGCCACTCTATAATTTTGAATTGGTCTTACTTAAAATACCATTATCTGTTTAGAGTAGAGAACCTTAGGTATCTGGCTGTCACTGGATAGACAAAGAAATCACATTTGAGAAATCATTTCATTAAATTTAGAAAAACGGATGCAAGATAAAAATTAAGGATATGAAAAAGAATTTTTCATGGGTAAGATAGGTTACATATAATAATATTTAAATGGTTATGGGAGGACTAATATCCAAACTGAGATACTCTTAGTATCGCTTCAGAGGTGATAAAAATTCAGCTGTTCTCATCCATGCCCCAGTGAATATTATAATACACCTCCTTACAAAGTCGTCTACTAAGATTTACAAATAAAGAATACAAATTTATAATTTGTTCTAGAGGGTCACACTATGGGTGTGGTGAATGAAAAAGTGTCAGGATATGGACTCTTTAGGCTCCTTTTCCTAAAATCTACTCAACATGTGATGGCAGTATGCTCTAAAAGAATAGATGAACTCAAACACACATGCATCCATCAGATGGGTGATTCCTTTTTTGGTAAAAAAAGTCCCATGTTACTATGTGACACTCCTGAGGAGTTTTTGGCCAAAATAGTGTGAATGTCACTGAACACCATTTTAGTGCACCAGACATAGCACCTGCTGATTACTTTTTGTTTCTAAAAGTGAAATATCACTTGAAAAGAGATATCTTTGATTTGATTTCAGACATTCAAAATTCGAAAATGAGTACATTTAACACAACTTAAAGGAAATAAGTATAATTTTTGGGAACTTCAGCGAAGGTCTATTATAAAAAATGAATCACGATTATGGCCAGGACCCTGTTGGAAATAATTGTTTGAGTGTATTGGGCAATACATTATTCAAAATGTAAAAGGAATCAGGGAATCCAGTCCATTGGAATTAAAAGAAATATTTGGAAGTAAGTCCAGAGACTAACTTATTCATTACCTTAATCAATGTTGAAAGAGCAGAATGTATGATCTACATGAAAGATACTTTGAAAGGAATCATAAAAGTATTACACATTTAAGAAATAGGTTTCACCATGTACACATACTATAAATATTAACACATCTGGTAGCAAGTTTTAATATAGTCTGTTGAATTTCCTTGAAGGACATGCAATCCAGGTAGGGTGTGTAAGCTATTTTAAAATTTAACATTTTGGGCAAATAAAATTGACAAGAATCATTATTTCCCTTTAAAACTACTTCAATGTACAGTGTTTGAATTTCTTAATGTTTAGCACAAAAATGTCATAGTTTGTTCCAACTTTGGGTGAGAGTACAAAAAATTTAATGTGAACCAATATGTTGATGCAAGACTATTGCAATTAAAAAAATAATTGCATTTGACATATTATTTGATCTACACAAATTCTATTGAAACATAAATATTTAAAAGTTACTGTTAGCTGCTCTATTTCATTGAATACAACGACATTCTTATTTCTATTTATCGTCCATGTCTACTTCAGAAAGTCCATTCAAAAGTATAGAATCATTAACTCAGTGATATACATACATAAGGTTGAATATACCAATTAAATGTAGAACACGTAAACTTATGTTTTATATTGACTGAAGTTTTCAAAGCATGTTAACAACATTTAAATTCGAATATTATAAAAAAATAACATCTATAAAGAGAAATTCTGCTTTGCTCATTGCTGCATGGCCTGATCCTAAATGGTGAAATGAATTATCCCTTATTACCTCATCTTAATACATGACTATTGGCAATATGATACATATTTACAAAGGTTATACACTATTTTCAGTTTACAGCTTCATTTCAGTTTGATTCAATGTATAGGAATTATTCACATTCAATACTTTCATATGTACAGATTTAAATTATATACAGAAAAATTCTATCAAAAAGCCAAATACAAAACCCTTCAAAGTAGTATAATAGAAAAAATTCCAAATCTAACAGTTGTATCTCACACATACTCCTCTATGACATGAAGACAACCATTTGCTTGGAAAATTAAGATTCATTGTTGATAAATTAACAATGAAATCATGGCATAAAAATCTCAATCTGAGATTCAATTCATAAAATGCTCCAAATAAAGCATCTATCATAAACTACACTGGTTTGCTTCTTATATCATAATAAGCTTTAAATTATTTTGGAAACTGCTATAACACAGGTACTGAGGACATGACATGGATTCCCAGTGGTATAATATATTTTTCAGCTCAAAATGTTTTATCAATCCACTAATATTCAAGTAAGACAATGAAAAGCATTTATATTTTTCAATAACTTTTAACAGGATAGATCTAAGGTGCCAAAAAATAATTTGCATATTGGTTGCACCTGGCAACCTAACAACCAACAACAAACTGTTTTCAGAGTCAACTCAGTTCAGACCTACCAATAATATCACTTCTTCTTGCAATAGTATAAGGCTTTGTAACTTTCAAAATTTATAACTTCAGATGTTTCACCCACTTTAAGGCATTAAAAGCATGCCATGTGGTGCATACACATCTGTATTTAAAACAACTACACAAGCACTCCAGATCAATTAATCTCGAGATAATATGCAGGCAATAGTGATATATGTAAAATCAGTAGCAGTTACACCAAAGATAAGTCATTTCAGCTTTTCTTCTCTTAACATCATTTTTCACTTAAGACGATAAAGATTGGACAAAAGTCTGCACTTTATTCTACATGTCACAAAAATTACCAACAGGATTGTTGGATGCCTATATTAAGTACTGTGATTGTGAATAATTCACTGGCTCAAAAAATACTGTTATGGAAAAACTTACAAGCAAATGCTAAGTGAAAGATAGATGTCCTCTATGTAGGCTCATAAGCTCAAAATATTCAACCAATCTACAACCAGTGTACCACAATGATGAGAATTGAAATCTTTGGCTTTTGTGCTGGGCAGTGTAGTGGGGTATTGCACACAATGTAAACATTCTATTTTCTTGAAGTCAGTTATAAACTTACTGTCATACACACTGCAGTATTAAAAGCAGCACCGACTCAAATATTATGAATGCACTCAGACTATGCAGACAGTTCTGTTCATCTTCAGCAAAGGATGGGGCAATCAAATAAGAATATACATCTATCAGAAAAAACAACCACCCGTTCAATTAGGTTCCTCTTATTAGAGTACATTTCATTCATCCCATGGATGCATCTTGATAATACTGTGTAAACCCCTTCACCTATGCATTGTACAAATATTCCAATAAAATCTGTTGAAAAATCACATCCTGAGTAACAAGTACTGATAAAAAATGAGTTGAAATGGGCATTTATGTAAAAAAATGTCAACCATATAACATACAAGTGGCCAGTCTTCATTCTATAAATGATCAATCAAGCAGCCATCATGGATATAACTTGAGAGTTTTTGGAGTCCCCCTCATAATGGTCAGCTTTGAGCATAGCGGTCCCAATATCCTGGCTCACATGGAGAACTATGGCAGAGGGGACCATTGGAGTTTGCACCAGAACCAGAAGGTAGGGCCACTTGGCCCATGCTGAGCACACCAGCTCCGGGTTGAGAAAGAGAGCTGCCAGGTCGAAGGGCACTTGACTGAGGAGATGCAGCACAACTGGATGGCATTGCCTGGGGGTCTGAAATATAATGTCATCTCATGAGGTTGGACCAAATTACATGACTTACTCAAAAACTTTTGGATCAAACCAGAATATGATGACCATATACATGGGACACATCTGAGTTTGGCTTTGGTCCTGCTACAGATGTGAGAGTCTAATACTGGAGCTTTCATTAATACACTTGAGCAAGACATTCATAAATATCGCCACATTGTAACTCAGAGAGAAGATTAATATTTAATGTAAATTGAACCATAACTTCATTTCTTGAAAATGTATTAAAAATCCAGTCTTCAGCACCGTGTTCAGTTTGATTGGTGATAGTAGAGCGCACCTAGTACTAAGCACAGAAGTAGTGGTATCTTTGTTTATAGTGTGCTTTGACAGGTATGGTCATTTTAAACCTCTTCAAATCATAGAAAAACCCTAAAAACACAACACCCATGGCCAAGGCAGGACTAAAACCAGTGACCTTTGGATAAGCCAGTGAGTGTGCTACCCACAGGCTAACCTGGCGTAAGCATGAAGCATTTGAATAGACACGTGTCAGAATAGATAGCCCAAATCTTTTTGCTATGCTCCCTGTGGTTCCTTATTAAGTTGCAGTACTCATATAATCAACCAGCTTTGGTTTAACTGGAAGTGTTCAGAAGTATCGCAGGATCTTAACCTGGGTCCCTCAATCATTAGCCAAGTGATCTACTCACTCGGCTATGACAACCTCTAAAAAGTTGTATATATCTTCAAATCAAAATAAATTTACAGTAAAAAATTTATAGTCACAGTCCATGATTTATTGGCAATGAAATGTAACAGTTCACCCTTGATCAAGTAGCCACTTTGGATAGTAAGATTCAACTTTGCTTGCTCAAATACAAGCATGAAAAAATCCAATTCATATGTCCATTCATTGGTGCACAGAATATATATATCACAATGTAAAAGCAATACAACATTGTTCAGTTAATTCATTGAACATTAACTACAAAATGTTGTATATTGACATTCTCTAAAGCCACAAGGATGGGATTGTCTCTAATGAACTTGATGTACTTTCATGAGGAAGGAGGGCTGTTGCTGCACTGATGTATCATCACTGGGGATGAAACATGGGTGCATCATGTGACTGCAGAGGATAGGGATTCAAGATACCTAGTAAAGCATTTAGGCTTTCAATTTACTAGTCACATGACTTTCCACATTGATCTATCAACAATTGTGAAACGAATGAGAATGGTTTGATTGAAAGTCAATAAAATTATGCTAATCAAATGGTCTCTGAACAGCATAAGGCTTCTTAAACTGAGACTAAGACTTTTTAAAATGTGTGAGCATGAAATATTCCC
>WURS02000010.1:2757003-2776341 GCA_011762765.2 Rhinocypha anisoptera | reverse complement strand
TATTTCCGAAATGTAAGTCTATCTTTTTATTGTTTCTGTGTGTGAATGTCTATAAGTGTGTGCGTGTGTTCGTTATAATAATAAATATATATCGTACTTTTATAGAGAATTTTATGCGTGGAAAAGCACAATATATATTAATTTTGCATTCATACAAAACTTGAAACAAACAATAACTGATATACAAAACTTCCACGAAGTAAAGCCTGACATCGTAAACTTTTCTAAAGTAGTAGATACTTACGTTGTACGTATTGTATTTAGGGTGCATCGGAGCCTAATGTCAAGCAGTTCCTCCTCAAAACGAAGGAAACCACAAGTGTACGCATAGCAATACCCGCGTCGGATTCGAAACTGCGACCTTCGTATTGGCGCCCGACGGCTAACCCTACCTTCAGTGTGTTTATTCTGAGGTACTTACATGAGAGCCTCCTATAAATAACTGTACAGAGCTATTTCTTTTCGCGACAGTACTTATTTACGATTAATTCCATAGCATTTACACTAGAGGAAGTGGCTAAAAATGTACCAAATGGCTTCACAGCTTGTGTAGCTATTTTGAATATTGTGTATCCTCTTGCTGTAGGGTATAACACCAAAGGTAATTGTTTCTTTCACCTTCATAGAAAATTCTGTCTTCCGTGTGACCCATTCATATTTCTATTTATGTTGGACAGCGTTAGCCCCTAAGTAAAATAAACTGTTTAAGCACAGTAAAAATCACCTATTTCCTTTGGTATGTATTATGCGAAAAGCTTATTTTAATCGCTTTTGAGGATCCTCGCTATAAACCTGTGGTATACCGCACTGATTCCTATGAAATCTGTTTCCTTTCTTTGGACTTTTATAGTGGTAAGCTCTATCGATTCAAATTAACCCCTCTCGATGTCATGTGTTGTCATATTTTCACATGCTTAAGTATCTGTCTCTCTTGGCTTCGCATTTGGGGCGCCTTTGCTGCCCTTTCCACAGATTTTTTTACCCTTCGATTTTAAACTTAATGAGTATAGTTTCCGTAATTAGGACTGTGATGGCAGTGTGTCTTATTAAGAATAATTCGAAAAAGTAATGAAGTGGTTCTTACTGAGCATATTTTATGCGGAAGTGAGACGTAAACCTCAGATAACGCATAATAATCAATGGCAATGTGGTATTGGAGGCTAACATTGCAAATGAAATGGATAGACGGATTAATTAATGAATAATTATTAATTAGCCCAAGAGAAAAGAGAAGTTTATGGAGTACATTTTGTAGGAGAAGAGGGAAATCATTAGGATACATAATGCGGCAAGACAGTGAATTAAAGACTACGTATTTTAATAGACCCCAGGAGAGAAAGACTGTAGAGGTAGGCCGAAGGAACTACGAAGAGGTTGACGGATGAAGAATAGCGGAATTCATTTGAATGTTATGTGTCTTCATCGTCATCAGAACTTCAATCCGAAGGTTGGTTGACTATAGACCTCTAATTTTTCCTATTAGTGCTATCTCTCTTTTACACCCCTTGGTCGTTCTTCGTTCGAACGCCTCTCATAATGTGTGTCACATAACTCCTTAATTAAAAAAATATTCCAAGATGGCCATGTATTCTCCATGTTCCAAGATTTATCCACTCACTTTTATAAATTGTTATACTCTCTATACGAAAAATTCTTAATTTTTTATCGCAGAGCATAAGTACTTTGTATTTTGATGAATAATTCTAATGCCATAACTTTCGCCATGCCGGAATGTTGTCTAAATCGTAGTGTGGTTGTTCATATTCAATTCTGTCGGTGAACGTATTTTTTATCTGTGGCTGCCTTCGGGAAACAATGTAAGGCGGGAACTTTGTGTGGGAACTTGAGTGATAATTTGTGTATGAGAAAGAGTATTCCTACAAGTGTACTGCAGACCTTGTTGAGTGCTTTACAAGACAAGTGCCAGAAGTTTGGGATGAAAATTAATAGTAAGATAACGAAAGTAATGCGACTTTTGAGGGGTAAGAAGGCTAGGCTCATATATCATGCCAGAAGGAAATAAATTATAGCAGGTAGAAAAGTTTATTTATTTGTTAAGCATCATAGAGGAAAATGGTCGTAGTGTCATGGACATTAGGCGAAGTATTGCATTAGCAAAAGAGGCATTTGCGAAAAGGAAGGAGAGGGGTCCTAAATAAAGAATTGAAGACAAGTTTAGTGAAAATCCTCGTATGGAGCGTAGCATTATATGGATCCCAAACTTGATCCATGAGGAAGGATGATGAGCATAGCATTGGAGGTTTCTGAGATATGTGGGTTTGGCAACGGATGGAGAAGATGATGTGGACAGAGAGGAAAACGAATGAAGAAGTTCTGAGAATGGTAGGGGAGGAGATGCGTTTGCTGCGAGAGATCCAAAAAAGAGAAGAAAGGTGGATGGAAGGAGACCTCAGTGGCAATGAGTTGATGAAGGTGGTAATGGAGGGTAGAATGATGGGTAAGCGATTTAGGGGTAGGGAGAGAACAGGGATATTGGATAGAATGATGGGGGTTGGAAAGTATGCAGATTTGAAGAGTACTTAAAGTTGGATGTTACGAGGCCAATCTAATCTAATAGAAACCGATAGATTACCATTCATAACATAGAAAAAAGTTATTTGTCGTGATTTTCTTTTCCGGAATCCGCTTTCATCACTGCAGAGGATGACATAAGTATTGCTATCTCCTCGACTAAAAAGTTTTTATGCTTTAACTTTGAATACCTTAATTTACGGATACTTAAGTTTTCAAACTCGCTTTCAGGTAGCAAGTCTCATGAGTCAAAATCGAAAGTTGTAGACTCTCTTAAGCCCGTTACACACGACGCCATTTCATGGGTCAGAAATGGTACAAGAAAATGCCCGCCATGTTTTGCGTCGTGTGTCTACCGAATTCCCTGCCATCTGGAGGTGGCACCAGTAGTTGTCTGCCATTTCCACAGGAACGTGTTCTATTTCCGTCAATTTATTGTACCAGTTGTGAGAGTTTATGTGAGATTCGCCGACTAAAAAACATCATTCAAGGTAAGTATTCAGTTTTATTTCCATTTAAAACGTACTTCATTATTTTTATCGCTTATGTCGATGCATAATTAATATATTTTAATTATCACTAATAATGTGTGAAACGTGTTATGGAATTGTTAGTAATGGTAAATGCGAATCTCAACTACTTAAGAAAAGCATTTAGTTAGTATACTCTTTAATTTCGGTTTAAAATGTATTTCATTATTTTTATCGTATATGTTGATATATAATTAACATATTTCAGTTAAGGCTAATAATGAAATAGTGTGTAACACGTGTTATAGAAGTTTTAGTCGAGTACCGTGCGAATCTCGATCACTTGAAAGGAGCATTTATGTTAGCATTCTTTTTAATTTCCGTTTAAAACGTTCTTCATTATTTTTATCGTATATGATGATGTGTCCGCCATTTTCATGCAATCTATGGCACCGTTCTCTGGTAGCGTGTGTACAAACTTCATGAAATTTGTTCGCCGAGAATAGTGCTACCAAATCCAGGCAATTTCTTGTAGCATTTCTAGCACAACAAATGGGGTCCTGTGTAACGGGCTTTAGCGGCAAGGATATGAGAGGAGTACACTCGGGAAGGAAGCGTTTAGATGGAGAGAATTGGTGAGAGTTTAGTTAAGGATGTATATGAAAGCTTGGTGAAAGCTTTAATAGTATGGAGCATAACGCTTTACTGCTCAGAAACCTGGTGACTGGGAAGGATGAGTGTTAATTGGAGGCCTTGGAGATGTTTGTAGGATGGAGAAGGGGACCAAAAAGAAGACAAATGGAGATGTTTTGGGCATGGTTAGGGAGGAAAAATAGCTGTTGGGATTAGTCCGAAGAAGTTAGGAGTTTAATTGAAGAAAAATCGAGAAGAGTTGAAATGATTACGACCTTATTATGAGATAACGTTACGAATGCGAGACAAGGGAAGAAAATGGGACTTACTAAAGCCGTTTATTGTTACTCTAAGCTAAGAGTTTGTGCTGAAATTACTGATACAAAGTAAGAGTGGAACAATTTTGCAGTGAATAGTATATAAGAGATTTCTACCTACTTTTAGAACACCTACGAACTATTTAGCAGGGTTCCACCAATCAAACCGAATTAACCTCGGTGGCGGCGGGGTAAATTCCGCGTCTACCGATTCGAAGGTCGGGGGTTCGAATCGCGGCAAGGCGCATTTCCAAATAGGACACGGATTTAAGTGTTTCGGCTTCGATATGATGCTTTATTGTGCCATCGAAATTGGTTTGGTGCTGTGTGTGGGTAAAGGAATAATAAAAAGCCAAATTTAATCTTCCAGGATTGAACATTTAATAAATCCGAGGCACTGGCGAATGCACCAACATTCATTATCCTACCTTTTCCGTTTTGAGATGTGAGTATGGAGGTAAATGGAAAGAATGCAATGAACTGGGTGAAGACAAAAACAAATCGCTCGGTATTGCATAGGGGCAAGAAACTAAAGGAGAAATATGAACAAATGAAAATGTAGAAGAATGAGAGACACCAGGAACGAATGATATTTTGAATGTAGCCATATAATAATAATGAAGATCAGCATTTATTTATTCTATATTATCAGGTTTAACTATGTGGAAATCCATTTATGAGAAAAGGAATAACGTATTTTTCCAATTGAACTGGAAAAGTGGAAAAAATCAAGTGGAAAAATACGGAGTACGTTATTCCTTTTCTCAAGATCAGCATTTATTAGAGGGACATTGAAGCTAGATGGCCCCTCTTTGGTAGAACGACAAGCTAATTAGACGGACGAGCGATGGGAGAACATTTTTTCGAGGGGGGAAGTGAGGCTGGAAGTATACAGATTACTATATTTGGTGAAGGCAACATAAACGTGACGTTGAAATGGATTATTTTTTCGGTTCGGTTAAGCACAATCAAATAAAATAAGCGAAAATGAAGGTATTAGCCCCATTCCGTATATTCAAATTACTTTTCATTCTAATTACCAAGTTCCCAGCTTCCTGAATAATCGCCACCTTCCAGAATTGGTGACTTGAAGCATACATTATGATACGTGTAGAAAGGCGCAATTCAGAGTTATATTTTTAATAAAAGCACAGCAAAGAAACTAACGGAAACCATTAATGTTTATTAACTCTCTAAGTCAACAAATGGAAAACATAACTTTGATACCCTGCTGATTGTCAAAGTGGTGGCCATAGATCGCTTAAGTGTAGATTCCACCCAAATGAGTAGCGAAGGAAAATCGATTTTTCCAATGAAAGAGACAATTAATATTCTCGGGTTGAACAAATGAAAACGGAAACATTATTTATTGCAAAAAACTAAATAAGTGATCGTATTTATTAAACGATACACGCATCTGTGGCTATCTGAAATAATAACCATGAAATTTGTAATCCTCAAAGGAATCTTTAATGCGGTCTTTCTATCGAGTAGTAAATCCATTTCTCACTCACAAACAACCACTAGGGATAACTGTTGCAGGTTTCCACAGCGAATAACTGCTGGAAGAGCTATCGGTTTTCCCTTCCGGTCCACTGGTTTATTACCACCGACGTTTCGATAGCCAAGTCCACCATCGTCTTCCGAGCGAGTCATTCAACCTGATGACGATGGAGGACTTTTTTCGAAACGTCGGTGGTAGTAAACCGGTGGGAAACCAGAGACCTCTTCCTGCAAACAAGGAATATCACCATCGCTTCAGAAATGATGTTCAATCGGGGAGTGTGGGGATAATTAGGCGATTCATCTCTGCGGCATCGCTTGAGTAAGAAGCGCGTGCCGGACGCGTAAACCAAGGTGCAAAGCTCCAACCGGAAAACCCAAGTGTCGCGGGTTCGAGTCCCGCCTAGAGCATGAATTATGTGTTTGTCCAAAAGACTTTTTTCTATGGTTTGAAGAGGTGCTAAATGATCATAGCCGTCAATGCATATATACTGTTAACATAAGCATGTACTGACACCCATCATGGATTTCCTTGTTGGAAAGTAAATTATCAAGCATTAACTTTGTAAAAAAATCTAGTTTTTTTCGTTTTATGCCCATAATGAAACTATTCCCCGGATGACGTTAGGAAAACAATTTCTTGTGCTAAAATGCAAAATGTAAGTCATATTTACATGAAAAAGAGAAATTCCCAGATAGGAACACGGGAGACTTTCTGGCAGCTGGGCGCAGGTGCATTAGTGGTGATTCTCACTTGGTTCCTAATGCTTCGGCCAGGTCGACGGAAAGTTAGATTATTCCAAACCTCCAAAAATGCTCGGGACGCGGAAGAGGGGTTTAGAATAACTTAAACACATGGGGAGCAGGGAGTGAAGAATTAAAATGAAAAATGTTGTGCATTTTTCACCGATGACGTAAAGGTGGATGTTCTCAAACCTATTTCCGCATCGGGGTGAAAAATATACCCCTGCCGATTGAAAAACGATCGTCGTAATTTTAGCGTTGGAATTCACGTCACACTGGGGCTGTTTGTCCTACGGATATTTTCCTTCGGCTTAGTAAAAATTTGAGCCCATGATCAGGGTCCGAAAGTGAGAGAGTAAATGCAGCTATGCATCCACAGAAGTAACATTTAGACATCCAGAATTTCTACCTTAACATTTGGCGCCAAGCATAGGTAACACAAAATCGAATAAATCAATCACCCTTGCAATGGAGTTAACCAAAGTCGCTATCAGATATTCCTCAATTGATTATAATAGTTAACCGGAGTTACAGATAATATAAGTCATGCTGTTAACATGACCTTCAAAAGAGAACAAACAAAAAAATAAACTCTTTTTAGTTCACAGAATCCAAAGTGTTTAATGCAATATCGAGTCATTAATTTTTAAAAGTCCTTTGCCAACCTTAGGAACCGAAGTTAATTTCACGTATGAGTAGGGCGAGTACACCAATCCATGATTTTTCCATGCGCGATGACTCGTGTGTGATTTCTCAACCCATAAATGACAAAGAGGCAAATGCCACAGAAATAACTGTTACTTCGATTTCAATTCTAGGAATGAGAAACGTTATTGCAATGACCACACGCCACCTGAATTTCACTGTGTTAGCGAAGCGGAAAGCTTGGGAGACAAAGTGAGGCGAAGGGCGACTTAGGAATCCCGGCAGCATTAAATGTTGACAACTACATTTCTTCTGCTGCTGCTGGGACCCGTTTATAAAAATGGATTTCTCTCTTAAACGACAGCAGAACGCGGACGATTTCCCAAGCCCTGCGGTGGTGAGAACGTAGGGGGGCTGCGAAGAGGAGAAAGTGGGGTCTTCCGACGCCTGTGACTGTGGAATTAAGTGAGTTTTTGGTATATTTAACTACACAGTTTTTAACTCTTTGCACCGGCGCTTCAAATCAATATGGGCAATTAAAACAACAAAGGAACATCATCAAACCAAAACTTCAGTAATCGCCTACCGCACCAGAAACCAATTCAGTGGCCAAGTCATCGACGAATGCACACCTGCCTAGGATTTAGAAAAAAACATTTCTACTTTGCAGAGAAAGCACTTTTCCGGCCCTAAAATGGTTCGAATACAATGACTGGATGTGGGACGACGGCTTTAATTGTAATTCCAAGTGTATAACGGAAAAAACATCACTATGAAACGAACTAAAAGACCCTTAACTAGAAGTAATTATATAGAACTACTCTGTAAATTCGCGTTCCATAAACTCTATGTCACTAAAACGACAGAAAAACTCGGCGCCGGGTCCAGTAAACTCCTTTTCTTAAAATACGAAAATGACCAAATAATGAATGAGGAACAGATTCTTTTCCCATTTGGAGCTCAAATATGGTTCGACTATATATCGTTCAAAGTAAAGAGAGAATTAGTATTAATAGAAACTGGATTTAAGATACCAGAACATGAGACCATATATGTACGGTTAAAGCAGCCGAAACTAAGGCATCGTAATATAGAATTGAAATTCGGGAAGCCGGAGAGTTCAATAACCAGCGCCATTCGAGCTTAAAGGCTTCAACGGTAAAAACTCTTTTTTCCTAAACTTCAAACATATAGTCCAAATGAAAAAAACCGTGACACACAAACAGCTATCTACTCATTTCTTTTTTATTGATTGATTTGCAGAAATTCTTTGATCAGGAAACTCGCTCCAGTACCTAATTTCAGAAACGCCCATCATATTCTGAATTTTCTGCCTTTCCAAAGACCTTCCCACCACTGCTCGTATGGCCCTAGAACAAGCCATTGTGAGTAAAATAAGGTATGAGAAGGTAGAACCGAGGTGATATTAAAACGAAAAGGCATCGGGGGTGGATTCAAATCAAAGTCATACCCTCGGAGATCTTCGTGAAAATCCCAGGCAGTGTACAGGGTATTAAAACTGGATTTCTATGTCGCTATCTAGGGTATCAAAACATGATAAGCAGATCTACCTGGAAAACAAATGGCGGAAAGGTTAAGATCGTAACTGATGTAACCCTACGCTCGCCTGTCTAAATGAAATCAGAGTTGAAAACTGTTATTATAACGAGTAACACATTCGGGTAATTCTAAGGCTGTAAGACGAATGCCGCAATGATAGAACAAGTAATTCCGCCCACCATATAAATCCACAAATAAACACACCACACCATAGTCCCAATGCTGACGAAAGAAATCATCCCAAACAAACTTTTCCCGTCTGCAATTTTTAAGCATCTTTAAGGGAAATGATAGCTGTCATCGGATGAATGAGGGAAACGAACTACGGAATTTACGAATGCGAAATGGGAACAAATCTGGCCTCCTGTGATCGGTTGTACTTAAGCACACAGGCCACACGCCGTCAGTGAAATGCAAGCAATTCATTATTTTTAATGGGACAGAAAGCTAACGTAATGGGGAATCTTTAAGTCGGTATGATAAATCTCTCGGAAAACAAAATTAATACCACCAAACAAGGTAATGATCCATCACCTTCAGAGTATACGTAAATTGTTATTCGACTAGATAAACGGGTTGGCGCTAGGAAGTAGATCAACATAAAAAGTGGATGGACCGACGAAAGCTAGATGAAGTGAATCGAAAGCAGGTATTATAAATGCGGCTAGCGTACGTATTTCGCACGCTCCAGTAATACAGATTCAAATATAACAATGATGAAGGCGAAACTAAAGCTGACTCGAGACTAAGGCGATAAAAAAGGGGTAAAAAGAGTGTATTTACGGTGTCGGTGCATTCGAAAAACATAAAATATTAAGATGGCTAGTTTCCCTTAATACAAGAAGAGTCAAAATAGTATTATTAAAGGTGACACAATTTGGAGTACTGATAGTTGCACGGATAATCAAAATTTACACAGCAGAGTCGTTCCACGAATCTATACACTGCGGAGTACATCATAGAGTGGGATAAAGGAATTCAACCTACCCTGCCGGGATACCTCACGGATGTACTCCCAAGCGTTATTCTACGGTTAAAATTGATGAACTGTGCCACTCAAATTGATAACTTTCAGAATAAGGGAGTGTGTTCATAAAACCATACTAAATGTTTCTCAAAAACATGAGGGCATGGAAAGGAAAATTACCATTAAGATTGATAAATTTATCGCCCACGATTTACTACACCCATTCATCCTGAAGTTACTCGCAGTTGATAAACAAAATGCAAAGTAAGTCAACAGACTTGAATCGCTTGAATGCTGATTAACAATTTCTATCGGCAGAGAATATCCCGGAACGTGAATGAATCCTCAATAATTAAATCGTTGTGTGATGGCAGGTAATAACATTCATTACCACAAATTACAGATAATAGTGAAAAATAGCTCATCACACGGCTAAGGACACTTATTTAAGTCGCAACACAAAGCACATACAAAGCCTGGTTCTCTCTAGCTCATTTAGAGAGACAAATGGGTTCTATTTCTCAACAAATGAAAGAAGTGCAAATATTGCAAAAGCATGTGTCAGAGAAAAACGATTAAAACTAGGTGGTATTACAATGTGCAATCACTTCATCACACAAAAAACGGGGTAAAATTTAAGGTGTCTAATAATAAGTTAATCAGCGTCATAGGGATACACAATTTGGACTCAACTGCCACTTTGCAGAGAATTCGAAATGAACTATTAAAAGGTTTATTTTCCATTATACATCTGTCACATTCAAGATATTTCGGTGAAATTACCGTGTAGCTATTTTTTTAAAACGAAAATCGCCTGGTCTATGAGTCATGTTTATCCAGGCGTTCATCTGATGACACTACCTTTACATATTGGGGTTATGAGCCAAGTCAGAGCTTTGAGCACCAATACACTAGCTTTTACTCACTGTGAAAACTTTGCTTGACAATAGAAAAGCATCTCACCATGAAGTTCCAATAATGACAACTCATTGTTATGACGAAGTATTTGTTTAAAATAACGTGCAATTCATAGACAGTAGCACCGACTACTATATGAAAACCTGAACTAATAAAATAGATAGCATCTAAATATTTCTTTGGAAATAAAAAACTATTCTGCTTTCACGTAAGAATATTATTAATAATAAAAAGTAAATCAATTGAAGTTAGTTAACTGTATAATGTTGACTAAAATCCTTACGGATATTTTGACTTTTGATAAATTAAAACTGAATTGCTTACTAAAATATGAGACTTCACCGTGATACCTTCATTGTGCCAAATTCTCATTAAATATTTTAAGTTGTGCGGTATACTAATCTTTTCTAAGTAAGACCTATGAAAGTAATCACTAAAATTATTCCTCGGAATTGCAACAATCAATTATCTTCACGGACAACAAAGTCCACAGTTCCATTGTTAATAAGAATTTAAAAATAAACTATAGAAGATATGCTTTGCCATGCAACAAAGGTCAAACATTAAACTTCATTGCGTTAATAAGTCATAGATATAAATTACTAAGAAAGCACAGTAAAAAACACATTAAGCCATGGCATAACAAACACTATACGAAGACGTCAATATTAGCATTGCTTATGAATCATAGGGATTAGCACATTTATAAAACAACCGAAATAAAATAATGGGCCGGTGGCCCACTACTGGCTGTTCAATCGTTTTGTTTGGGAAACTACTATGTTAAAGAGTAAGAATACGAAATCTACAAACCTGAAGTTACTGTCTTTAAGACCACGGGATTCCCATTCCTACAACAATGGTTCAGCCAGGCTACAACGTCTCTTTGTGTATAACCAGCAACTTTCTGTCCCTGGATTTCAAGAAGAACGTCCTGATCTTGTAACGTTCCGCTCACGTACTTTATCTTGCTTTGGTAAATATCACAAATATATGCAAATTCACCATTATCTGACCCTCCACGAATAGAAAAGTTTAAACTACCGTCAGCACCGGTGGTTATTACAGTTTCACGGACTCCCTGCCGCCAATGCGCCGCAGCGTCGTGTGTATTTGTATCCGACTTATTAGGGGTAGTAGGCCTCTTCTGGCCAGATTTCAGCATTATGACATATTATTGGGTACCAATTTTGTTGTTTCACACGCAATAAAAGATGAATAACAATTCTAGTAAACTCATTTCGGCACATATAGTACTAAAACATGGGAGAAACATCAACTAGAAGCCATGTTGATTGTATTTCACGTCCGTTACCGTTGCCAATAGTCAGGTGTCAGGTGCTTTCGATTTTCCAATGCATTTTTTGGGGCAGCAATTCTTCTACCACATCTTCCACTGCCGCAGTCTTCTGTGCCGATTGCCATTGTACAAATGCATATAATAAATCCTTCAACTACTTCACAGCTGAGTTAAAAACCAGCATTAAGAACTGTCAAGCCTTTACTTTTGAAAATCGGCCTAGTTACCATGGCAAACGCGCATGCGCAAACGGATTTCGAAGACGATTTGCCAGCGTCAATGGCTATCAATGGCTATCGCCGCAATCGCCGCTCTCACGCATTTCAACCGCTCTCTGTCAAATATTTTAGAGAATGCACGATAGATGTCGCTAGTTCCCTACAGTTCCATATGTCATTTTGAAGATTGGGAAGTAACACATCATTTGTTATTG
The DNA here is from genome assembly GCA_011762765.2 of Rhinocypha anisoptera. Lineage (NCBI taxonomy): Eukaryota > Metazoa > Arthropoda > Insecta > Odonata > Chlorocyphidae > Rhinocypha > Rhinocypha anisoptera. Next base: position 2,764,319 of record WURS02000010.1, on the reverse strand, counting down.
TTTTTATTAATGCGGAATTGTGTGGGCTGTGTAATAGATAAAATGATTTTCCATGTATAATTGTCATCAAATATCACCGAGTTGTGATTACCTTATACTTAGCTTAATAATTATTTACCGTCGTATAATCTTATTACCGTATCCTTATGCAGACAGCAACGTAATTTTTTCGGCATTAATGACATCTTTTGTTGAAAGAATAATATTTTTAAGAGACGGATTCAGTTTTTACTTGGTGGAATTCTCTCATGATGGAAGTATAGAAAGACAGCACTTCCACATAAAAAAATAATAACTATTAACACGACCAGGTTTCGCTGTAACACAGCGAAACAGGTCGTGTATCATCATCAGGTGATAATGCTGTGTTACGGCGAAACCTGGTCGTGTTAATAAAGTTATTATTTTTTTATGTGGAATTGCTGTGTCTTTCTATACTTCCAATAATATTTTTGTTTCTCCTGCTTAGTGGTCCAGCTGACAGGAATGGCCGAAAAGTGCGCATTTGATGTGTTTTTCGTAGTAGTGAAGTTTCAAATTTCTCTTTCCATGGCTTCAGTGATTAAATATTGTTTTTTTACTCTTAAAATTATGGGGAGTTAGTTTTCGGGTATTTAAAATGACCCAATCATGGACATGTTAATAATAAAAGTGGCAAAGATCAATTTTTACCATGAAGCTTAAGATATTCTGTAAGTTAACTCTTGGGGTTATTTGTTCTAATTCATGGTGTTTATCACTAATAGGCTTTGGGCGATAAGAAACTTTACATATGTGAGCATTGGGAATATGTCACTAGTTGCTTCTAATAGAAGTCCTATCTTTGAAGATGTCACTGCGTCCACACTTTAGGGTAGCATGGACGGGTAAAGTAATCGATTGTTGGATCCAAGCTGCAGGATTATAGTTCATTTTGTTCATGCGAAAGCGTGAACGAATTTTCTAATGGCGAATCTCTGTGATCACTCCATCTATGAATTTATGTGCGCAATAAAACCCCTTGTCAAGTAGGATGTTTCCATTTATCAGGCAGTAACAGCTTCAGGAAACATAAAATACCTCCAAAGGAAGCGTGAAGCTCACTTCTGAATGCATCACTCCTCTTAAAAGAATTCAGCGACAGATGTCGTTCAGAAGTCTAAACCATTGAGGTTATTTAGGAGATATTTTCTCTGTGATTCATCCTCAAAATATCAGTTGCTTAATTATTATTACAGACACCATTTTTTGTATACCAACGTTTTCTAGAATTAATCGAATGTCAAATGTTTGGTTGGTTTTTTAACAGTCTAAGAATCAAATTACCTTTGTTATTTATATTTTCCCCATTCTCGGTGGCGGCGGGGTAACGTCCTCGTCTACCAATCCGGAGGTCCCGAGTTGAATCCCAGTTAGATGATTTTTCGAGCCATAACTAGGGCATGGATGTGTGTTTCGTCCATGCTATTTTCAATTTGGATGTTCTGCGGATCCTTTATTTTGGTGACTTTAACACACATCATTCACATCCCATTCTTTGCTGGGAATCACCTCCCCATGCATCCACTACATTTAAACTGCAAAAAAGGGCCGTAAGATTGATTGCCAACGAGCATTTCCTTTCTCCTACCCGCCTACTCTAGAAAGATGGGCCTCCTTCCTCTGCCATGTATCTATATTTTATCCGTTTTGTTATTTGTTCTCGAAAATTATATTCACTTTGAGAAGAACAACATTGTTCATGACCATCTCATCAGGGGACACAACAGCTTTCATCTTCCTTTTTACTGTACAACTCCTTCACTTGGTCTAATCTCAATGGGTCCCAGACTTTTCAATGCTCTGCCCACCGAACTGAAGTGTCCGGGAGCTCTCTAATTTCAAGCATAAAATCAAACATTTCCTGCTCGAAAAGCTCTACTATAGTGTGAATGAATTTATTAATAATTTGTCAAACTGGTGACTGTCTATCCTTTATTTTGTTTGCTTCCCTAATTTTATGACTTGCCCTATATCATGTATGTGTACTTTGATCTCTGGACAAATAAAATATTATTATTATTGTCTTTCAATTTTGCATAAATAAGTTTGAGGCATGAACTTGATCCTCTCGCTATAATAAACCACTACCTTAGTATGCCTGCTCCTTACTTGGTCACTGCTATTTAATGAAAACAAAATGATAGGTAATAGAATACATAACTCCAGATACAATTCATTATATCTGGACAATTTTTTTCACATAGTACACCTTAACGGCCTAAATATTAATTAATCCTACTACCTCATTCTCCCTCTGGTGTGTTTACTTCACTAACTAGAAATCCTGACCTTCAGTTATACTCAACTACTTCACTGTACTCTTAATATCTACATTTATGGCCTAATTTTTTTCCAGCTGGTTTCACCATATATTTCCTATATTTTTACTTCCCTGATACTCATTAAGATCTGTTAAGCACATATATTTTTCCTGATACTGTGTAGTGTTGTTTACCCTCTGTACTGCACAGAATAAATAAAACCAAATACCACAAAATTGCATTTAGTTACAACCAGTTTCTACAATGTACCAGACCTACAAAGTAAACGTGATCAGGTGATTCCCACTATGCAGGAGAAACAGCAAGGACCTTTGAAACTTCCTCTTTCCCCTGTGCAACCTACCCTATTACTAACAAACCTCCAAACTTTATATGAACTATCAACCTCCTCTCCCTTCTGCTTCCTTCCTACCAACATTTCCAACCCCCACTCAGAATGGGTATATATTCTGTACACTGTACATTTTTGACATAATGAAGGAGTTCCACACAGTATAGTCGAAGAAGACTTTTCCTCTGTAACATGTCCATTCCTTCTTGTATGCTGTTTTATAATACAGTCACACTGATTTGGCCTTGTTAATCTCACCAGTTTATAAATGACTTGTACATGCCTCAGCCTCCTTTCCCATACACATCCTTCCATTTCCTTCTCTTTAACCTCTTATTACTCATTTCACATGTAATCTTTGTATTTTAATTTTCTTGGACTTTGTTTTCACTGCTTGGAGACCTTTCCATTTTTCTTTGGTGATTACTCATATTCCTGCCTTTTGCTCTCTTGATACTTCTTTCTCCCCTTTTAAAGGTCTATTTCATATAACACTTTTCTTATACCTATGTCTAACCAAGAAATGATTGATTTCTCCCAGCATTTTCCTTGCAACTCTGTAATTTGAGGACTGAACCGGGTATTACCTGGTACTCAGGTATCAGAATTGCCCATGACCAACTCCAGTTTCCCCGGTGTAATTGATAATACTCATCCATCTTTTGTGAGCAGTATCCAGTAGTTGTGAGCACTATCAGGCAGTATTTTCCCTTCCATGCTGCTCGCCGGCTACCACTATTTTCTTTAATTTCTATTTTAATTTGGTCAATTCATTTCATCCTGCATCTACCCACTGGTCTCCTTATTCATATCTCTATTTCCAACCTTCTTTTGCACTCCTCCCATCTTAATTTTGCTTTAGATGCCTGTTCTAATTAAGTTTGAAATTTTTTCTCCTCTAGAGCTTCATATATTCCATATACATTTTCCTATTTAAAATTCTCATTTTGATTTCCCAATTATTGCCAAAAATTTTGTATAAAATAGTATAAAATGATTTACACATAGAAAGATAGCGTTTAGAATTTATACGGATTTAATTTAAGCAATCAGGAATCAGACGAAGTACTTAGCATACCAAGAGCTTGATGCAAGATGCTGCTGTCATTTCAAAAGCTTATTTGCTTGAAAATTCTACAGTCATATACATACAGGAAGATTTTATAGTTTCTGATGGAAATATATTCAGATAAATTGTCATATATATGGATATGAGGAATTAAAATACAAAAGTACATAAGATCAGAAAAGAAAGGTTATTGAACATAACACATACATTTGATTCAGAATTGATTAAATGTATAAATTATTTATTTTACATGTCTAGGCCCTTGTTGGACCATGTGAATTACAAATAGGTGGGCGTTTCATTATTTTCACCTTCCTTTTCCTCCACACTTCCTGCATTCTCTTGGCGTGTACTCTCCTTCTCTCATTGGACCAAGTTCTCCCAGTCTTAATCCACTTTTCTACCGGCCAGCGACTCAATCCTCAATTTTTTTTATGAAAAACCTTCCTTTTACTGATATCCTCTCGTGAAATTTTTGCTGCTTTCAGGTCATCCCTAATTGCAGCGATGTACTTCATTGTCTCAATTTTGGCTTTGCTTCTGTTTTCATAAAATTCCAAAATTTTCTTCGTTATCCCCATTGGTTCCATTCTCTTTATGTGCCCATAAAATTTCAACCTGCATTTTCTCATAACTGAATGAATGTCGTTATATTTATGGATTTCTTGATTTGCCCTTAACCTGTATGATTGTTCTTCATTGACTTTTGCACCTAAAATGTTTCTGATACCTAATTTTCCTTTTTTTCTAATACCTTCTATATCCTTCTTCCTATTTAGAATGAATGTTTCTACAACATAAAGACATTCTAGTTTGATTACTCTTTTGTAATGTCTCAACTTCTTGTATTTGGAAATGCATTTTTTGTTGTAGATATACTTTGTCTATTTATTTTTGTCTCAGAGAAGTTTGCATTTTTTCACAAAGATTTTCATTTGCAGCCTTTTCTAAACCAGATTCCAGAATGATTTCGCCTATATATTTAAATTGATGAACTCTTTTAATTTGGCCGTTATTTGTTTCCAAAAATATTGGTGCCAAATTGTTGCAAGTCATAAATTTATTTTTTTTCAAATGAAACTCGGAGACCAACTCTGTATGCAGTTTCTTTTGAGATTTTGATATGTATTTGGGCTGTGTCTAAGGCTTGAGTCAGCATCACCATATCATCTGCAAAGACCAGGCATTCTATTAGAATTCCAGATCTTCCTAACTTTATTGATTTATCAATTTTGAGTTCCAACTTTTTTTTGCACCATTATTGGGTAACTTTTTCTAGGACACAAATGAAAAGTAATGGAGAGAGGAACCCTTGCCTTACTCCTGATTTAATTTGTAAAGGTGAATTTGAAAGATGCTAGTGAATTTGAGTTGGTTTCAGTGGGATTTTTGGTGAAAATCTCTCCTTGGGCTCTGGGCAGTTTAGTAGTTAATCAAAATATTTAGCTAGTTCTTTACAATTTTCTATATTGTTAAGTGCCAATTTTCCATTTCCCTTCATGAAGCAAAGGCTTTGGTGCGGGTATCCATTTATTTTTGTTTTGAATGTTCCTGGTGTTGTTTTGCTGGAAGTCTTTCTCTATTTCCAAAAGTTGGTTGTTCTCATATTGTCTTTTTGTTTGCCTAATCAATTTTGAGGCTTTTTTTCTAGCTGTCAAAAAGTTTGTGTGTGAAATTTCTATTTTGTTACTATTCCAATTTTTGAATGCCGGAAGTCTGGTTTTAACTGATAGTTCGCAGTCTTCATTCCACCAAGGATGTTTCTTTCGTTTTTCGAAGGGAATTAAACTTTGGGCTTTTTCAATAATTTTATTTTTTAATTGGTGCCAATTTTCTGATTGCTCAATGGTCAATGATGGTTGGATTTTGCCTGTGTCAAACTTTTGAATGATGTGTTTATTTTTTTAAAATTTATGGGGTTTCAAATTTAGTTTTATTCTGGTTACATAGTGATCTGTATCAATATTTGTTCCTTTCCAGACTTGGACGTTTAGAATTTCTTTGTGGTTTTAATAAAAGATTGCAATATGGTTAATTTGGAATTCACTTATTGATGTGATAGGTGATCACCATGTTTTTTGTTTTGATGGCTTCTTCTTAAAGTGGATGGACATAGTTTTGAGATTAAAATTATTACAAAGTTCTACCAGTCTTTTGCCATTTTGATTAGTCCATTTATGCACTGTGAAGTTACCGACAGTTTTTCTAAACTTTCTTACATTGTCTAATTGTCAATTAAAATCACCCCATTAGAATTTCAACATGATTTTTTGGAATCTTAGCTATTGTATTCTTAAGCACTTCCCATGATTTGTTACTTTTTTGGCATTTGACTTGTTTTCCTTGTTGACCGATATGTTTATGTTAATCAAGGTGTATTTTTTGTTTGCAAATTTAAAGCAAATTGTCATTAACCTGTTATTAACTGGTTTTACCTCAATCACAGAATTTACTATGCTTTTGGGAATAGCAAATGCGACTCCTATGTCTGGTGTGTTATTCAAGATCATTTTATCTGTTTTACTTTTGAAGAGTCTGTAGTTGCCAAAGTCCATGGTACATTCATCTGTCAGTCTAGTTTCTTGCAATGCTAATACTTGAGTTTTTGTTCTGATAGAGTGTTTCCTCGTTCATGGAGTTTCCCTGGTCACAGGAGAGAGTTAACGTTGACTGTTCAGAAAAATTTTTTGACTTTGGGTTCGAGTTGGCAAGAGGACTCTGATTTCCTCTGAGTTGGAATGATACGTCTTAGCCTAGTCTCCCTAGATGGTGGTTAAGTAAACTGTATGTGGAGCTGTCATTGAGTTGACCAAGGGCTTTGGCGATGTAGTCCTTTTTATTTACATTTACAAAGCCGAAGCCCTTTGTCACTTCAATAACACTTCCACATACTGTTTACTTAACCCAATCCAACCCCAGAATTCCAAAAATCCACACTCTCCTTCCTCTTAGAGCATGGAATTAGTGAAGGTCTTTCCCCACATGACATTACAATTATCCCTCGAGACGTATATATTGTCTATAGAGAATACAAATACATAAAACTTGTAAACAAAATACTCATGCATAAAATATATACCACACAATAACAAAATCAGAATTTAACATCAATATTTCCATGTTAAAAGAATTTATTAATAGAGGAAAATGCTTTGGCTAGTAGCCATACCTAAAATACCTTTCTAAATCCTATCACACTGGCCTTGCTTGCCTGTTGTGGCAATAAATTATAGTAAATAATTATAAGTAAAGTTTTAAGATGTTGTGTGAATGGTTTGTTTTTCTTAGCCTACCCAAGGGTACAACCAGTTTGTCATTGATGCAGGTGTGATGTTGATGGATGCTACCCCTTATGTCAAAGGAGCTTAGGTTTTCATAGACCTGGAATAGGCATTTGTTATTGAAGAGACAAGGAATTGTCATAATTTTATTTTTGTTAAAAAGGGGTTTGCAAGGCTACCTTGGGTGGCAATGGGAGAAGATGCAAACACCCCTCTTTTGCATACTTAATTTGGTTCAAGTGGTTGCGGCATGGCCCCATAACTCAATCCCATAATTAATGTGGGAATGGAACAGAGCAAAATAGGCAGTGTGCAGGGATTCTTTGGGGACT
>WURS02000010.1:2727491-2739826 GCA_011762765.2 Rhinocypha anisoptera | reverse complement strand
ACATTTAGCAGCCAATAACCCGGAGGACGGTACAGCAGTCCTCTTTCATGTGAGTTAAGGTGAATATCACCCAACCACATTGTTTACATAAATTACTGCAGAACTTATGTGAAATGGAATGGGAAATACCACATTATTCTATCAAAGACCAGCATCTCAACAAATTTTTATTGTGATTATGTAATAATAGAACACTCCTGGATGAAATCTTTTGGAAGTTATTTATCTTCTATTTGGATCTCTTGGGGGAAGTATTTAAAAGAGTGCCAGCTAAACTTAGTTCAATAATATATGTATAAAATTCCTTGGAATTGCCATTATTATTAGACTCTTCGTCAACAGTAGCAAGGATGGCTTGCTTATTATTTGTTCAATAAAAATGACTCAATGGTTTATGCAATCCAATATTGTACCTACAATGCAGCAAAAGTTACAATTGTCTGTATAATGTTTTCAACTGATGGTCTTAACTTACAATAATAACACACTATAAATTCAATCATTATGTCAAAATGTTTTTTTAATAATAAAATGTATGTGAGTAATGTATAAATACAATCATAAATTTTAAATACTAGCCATTTTTATTGGACTGGTCGGAGAAAATTTTGGTTAACTTTTGAAGGCAGTCAATCAGAGACATTGGGTTTTCAGAGTCAGACTATGAGATCCTAAGGTCCACAAATAGCTCACTTTAATAGACTAATAATTAAGGCACTATCACTTCACCTTCCATCACATGAAAGTGATTTTCAGGTACAAAAATTTAACATTTCATATACTTTCTGAACAAAAATATCCAAAGCTGATTCACTGCTAGAAGGCTGATGACGAGTTTACTATTATTTAAATGATCTAGTAATAATGGTATGGTTGATTCATATTAAATAACATCATACAATAATTATTTTTATAAATACTGATAATTTCAATCCATATAATAATAATAATGTTTATTTGCTTACAGGTAAAATATTTTACATAGCTTCATCACATTTAAGGTACAAAATAATTACGTGGTAATACGATTCCTTAGTGTAGGTTACAAGGAACAAAATTTAATGAGTGAAATGGGATTCATAGGTCTACAGACTTGTCAAAACATACAGCTCTACTCTGATATAATGGACTGCTTTTTAATGTATTTATTTTCATTGATTACCCACTCATTAAACAGAAATTTGATCCATGGGCTAAAAATACCTGAATAGCATGATACCTACTACAGAAATCATAGCAGAAGCCAGTGAAAAACTAATTCATAATCATGGTTTAATAGAAGGATGCACTTGATATAACTGGAAGTGTAAGGATAACTTCAGCATGTAAGTTTTCAGTTATATTAATTGCTGATACTCACCAGGGAGTGACACACAAATAGAAATATCTTACTTGGACCATCAGACTTCTTGTTTCACAACTGTCATCTTACTAACTGCTATCCACATTTATGAATAAATATAAAAACTTCTAAACACATTCAAAATGGTTGGAAGATAAACAACATTTTAAGAAACAGAAAAAAAGTCAAGGTGTTCTATTATAAAAATAAACAGACATGTACAACAACTCTATAAAGAGTAAGAAAGGAGAGAAGTATAATCTTGGTAAGAAATATAAAATGAAGTTGATTCTAAAGTTTATTTATTAATCAGCTGCCCACACACAGGATTAGGTCAATTATTGTGGCATAATATAAACATATACATCCATGCCCTAGGTGGAGAATGAAAAACAACCTAGCTGAGATTATAACCCAGGATCTCCAGATTGGTAGACGAGGATGTTACCCCATCACCACCGAAGCTGGCAAATTTTAAGTAAATTCAGGCAAATAAAGTTAGAAATTTTACACATAAATGAATAGAATACAGCCTCTTCAACATGAAAAGATACTAACAGTAATACAAAACCTAATTTATATTACTGCATTTCAAAAAGATTTTTGTTATGTAACAAATTTAACTTTATTATTCACATTCCTGTTGATAATAAAGTTATATTTCTATACACTAGACTTGCGCAAATATATGCCTTCTACAGTTTGTCTAATTTGTATAGACTTCTCTATCACTGAGGTATCACTGGATTTTTTACACCAAATACACTTATGGAGGAATACCCCTGCTGATGTAAGGAAGAAAGGTAGGTCTTTCGGTAAAGGGATGCATAAAATAAAGAACCACTCCACATTTTCAACATGGTATTGAGACATTAAAAATTTATTTTGTAAAAATGATTAATTAATATCCATAGACATTTCATGTAAATAAAATTTGAATTAAACATAATGCTCATGTATGGAGTAGAAAAAAACAAACAATGATGATAACTAACTTTTATATATAGCTAAATTAAAGAACCATAATCAATAAAAACTTGGTTCTTAAAAAGACATGGGCAAAAATAACCACGTTATGTAGTGGTCAGTTCAACAGTTGAATTAAAATGATCAGAGATGACTTTGGTTGATTCTACAGAAGCTTATAAACAACAGATAACCTCTGCTCTTTTCTCACAAGAGCAATGGAGCAGAAATAGTTTATTGAGGGCTTCAACTCCCTCTAACAAAATGAATGCTGACAACCTTGTACATTCAGATATTTTAAGGCTCAAGTAGTTGGACTAGTACAGATTTACTATAAATTTTCTTTAACCCATTATACAGGAAGTTGTACAGCCTGTGGAGGCAAAACCAATGAATTATATATCCTAAGTGAATTAACTACTTTACATCTGGTGATACTATGTTCTTTAGATACATTCAGATGCAAATATCTATCAGTCAATTAGTTGATACTTTCTTTTTAATATACTTAACAGCCCATGGAAAGATCTTATGAACTAATGCATATTTGCAACATCTATAATTCTCCTTTTTATATAGATAGAATATGGCAGTCACACAACAGAGTAAACTATAGCACAGAGGAATTTCTTCTCATAAATAGAATTCCTCTGACAATATTAGAAAGCTTACGGAGCCATGCTTTCCAAATGACCACACACACTAGAAATAGAGTCAAGTCTGCCTAGTTTAGTTTAGCAAGCAGTAATTTCACTCAAATAGTGAACTACACACTGCTGAACATACCAGTCTAAACAAAACTGCTCTTAGAGAGTATTTTCAGATTTAAATTGTGATATTTAAGAACAATCAACTACCTTGAATTTTTCTTCAAAAATTCCATTGAAAGGAGAAAAAATTAACAGCAACCATGAGCTCACAGTGGCAATCAATATTGCTTCTCTTCCTTTAGGAGTGCACTTTCCATTATGGTGAAGTTATTGAACCCTGTAGCTACAGGTTCATTTCTTGTTATCCCACAACTAATCAGAACAATGCATTCTTCTTTAACTTGTAGTTACAATAATAAGAAAAACAGTTTCAACTTTAACAGGTCAATCCCTAGAACTAGCAGGAACAGGAAAGTACACCAAGAGAAAGTCAATAACAAACCCCTCAGCTCCCTTGAGCTGTGAAGATTACAATTTCTATTCAACTATTGCATACCATTGATATGCAGTACTTGTAGTTTTTCATTTTTTTAAAAAACGTCAACTTGGAACTATCATCTACATATCGAGTTCTGGCACTTGGCTTTTAAGTGAGGGGAGGCAAGAAATAAAAACGTTATCATCAACATTGTTCAACATTTTATTCAAACACTGGATGATGCCTCCCCTCTTAAAAGACACTTGGCAAACTTTTGCCTTTCATTACAAACAATAAACTAATATTAATAATAATAAAATACAATAATAATTAAAATAATAAAATTAAAACAATAAAATTAAAATAATAACATTAATAATATTATTAATAGATTAGTTCAATAAGAATCCTCACTTGTTACAACTCTTACTCCCAAGCATGACTTGCTTCAAACACTGCCACTATCACTGAAGTCCAATGAGTTCCTCCAAACTTAATTACCGCAGTCTTAGGATGGCTCACCAAGCACTTCTGGCATCAATGTCATTTGTGGCTGTGATAGACTTACCTGAAATGTCTTTTTTCCCCTTCTTCACAAAACAATCACAATGTATGAACTATTGTCACGGCACCATTTCACATTTGCTAACAAGTTTGGAGTGCCCACTGCCACTCATCCCTTCAATGAGGTCTTCTAACTCACAAAAAATACTTTCCTAACCATGTCCTCAGGAGATGATGTGGCCAGCCAGCACTTAGGAGCCTTTGGCAGCACAATATTAACAGCAACAACAATAACAGGATCCTGAGTGGAGGAATGGAGCTGCAAGGGTGACATCAGGTTTGGGAGAGGCTTGTCCCATTCCTGCCCCCTCTCCATATTTAGGACAAGAGGATTTCAATTATGTAAAAGAGTTAAGGGCCAAGGACCAGAATATGGACAAAGAAGCAGGGAGTATAAAGGTTGTCAGTGACAAGTTGTTGGAAGAAAAATTCTTAAATTTTGCATAATGCAAGTAATGAAAGCCTAGAAATTTGATTTGAAGAGATTTTTTAATTCACTTCCGGTAGACCCATAGAACATTACCTGAAGTTTCTGCTTGCTTCAGTTCACTGAGAGGAAATGGCTGTCGGGGTGTTTTCTAACTTGAGTTTTTCAAAAAGCTATTCTTCACCCAAAAAAATTAAGAAATTTACATTAAAGAATCAGAGATCACATAATCTCTACTGAAAAGCAATCTAAAAGTTTTATATTCCACAGCGAATATTTTTCACCACTGTTAAAAAAAACATGATGGAAGTTATCTCTTCTTCTATCTATCACTGCTCCCCTTAATGCCTTGCAAAGTTTTTATCTCATAAATTGTTTTAGGTCACCACATTGCTGATGAATTGACAAGTGGATCAGAGGAGTCTTTATGAAAATGCTTTCCAGTGGTGAAAAGACAAGGACTGAAGTTTGCAGGGCTGATGTTGAGGACTACACTGCTGTTTCTGTGTGACTATGTGATGACAAGCGCTCAACATCAATTTCGGGGACTGTCAGCTCATCGGGAACATTATCTGCATACTCAATGGAAGAAGTCTGCGATAATCGCTTGCTAAGAGAAGACTGCTTTTGAAGGACCGCAGCAAAGGTGGGATTGCTGCGTTCGCCATACCGAGCATCTAGACCCTGACGAAAAGCATTAACTACTCGAATCTGAAATGGATAATAGGGAAGAGAAACACGAGAAATTACCAACCATATATATGAATTACAGCAATACAGAAGAAAAACACAGGCATGCCTGAAGTTAAAGATAAAGTCTCATGCATAGGGAATGAAAAAAATTACATACCACATCAGTAGATATGACCATCTCCTCACCCAGAAGTAACACCGCTAAATGGTTAACAATCTTCTGCTGCATAAATCAGACTAAACTATTTTGACTGCCAATAAAAATCTAATTTACAGGTTTTATCAAGTGATTCCATTGCTGCTGGTGAAGCACAATAAATACTTTATTTTGCTGGGCTGAACATGATTGCATTAGTCATTTTGAGTCAAAAATATTTGCAAGGCATTCAGTAAAACAATCGACTAAAATAGTATGTAACACAATTTTTAAAAATACATACAAACATATATATGTATATATAAATAAACCTCAGATAACTTTAACAGTGGCCCAAATAACTAAGCATCACTAAAATGACTAAAAATCATTACGAACAATTTTTATATAAAGATTTTTTTACTCAAAACCAACATATAATGATGATATAGTGATCAATTCTGACTTTTTTAATATTAAATATATTATGAAAAAATTAATGGCTTTGGTCCAATAGTTTGAAAAATAAAAGTAACAGTAAAACTTCAAGCAAAATTACTGAACATATGAATGATTTATACCAACAATGTTTTGGGACATTCTCAAACTCTCAAATACCTTTGGTTCTCCTTAATCAGTATATTTCATTTAAAGAAAAAGTTAATTATATTTCATGATAAACAAGCCATAAAAATCATATTTATAGAAGGCAACAACAAATAAGCTCTAATTTCGTAAGAAATTACCACAAATTGTTTGCACTCCAATTAAAAATTTATATTAATCAGTAATCTATTTTTAGTATTTAATATGGCAACATGTTCTGTCACCACTACTGCAAGCAGCTATGCATGGGACAGACAATTTTCTACCTAATTTTAATAATTTATTTTTGACAGAAGCATCCTTGAGTTCCAAGGAAGACCAACAAGCCAATTAATGAGATAGCAGCATAAACTGCAGAAATATTCGTGATTCTTAAAACCCTTGAATAAAGCCCATATATAAGCAATTAAGGAGCCAAAACTTTTAAAATGTGGATGAAATTATTGAAAAATAAGAGAAAAATGCACTATATTCTCAAGCTGAAATGCCTTTTAAAGATAATACAGCAGTGAGGTCACAATTTGTAAATAAAATAACACGTTCTGCATTAAAGGAGCACTAAGAACTTAAAAGAGCCAATGAAAACTTACATGAAATGCTAAGAGGAAGCTACCTTAATCAAGCAAAATAAACCTGAGGTTGTAATTTTCATTGAAGTCTTTTTGAAAAATAAATTAATCATACAGATTAGTCATTGCAAACAGAACTCAGAAGCATCTACAAACATAAAATTCAATTAGATTAAGACTGTTAATTAAGGAATGGATTTGAGGTAGTTTGGTATCAGAAATATTAATAATATTATATCTATTCACCTCAATAAATTGATAACATGAAACAAAACACAGTTTACTTTTTATAGTATCACCTAATGTCACATCTCATCGGTTCATTCTACTTGAGTACCTTGATCAGTGTCCTCCTAAGATGCCTGCATAATGAACAGTTGAGCTGCCAAATGATTGCAGTAGAACTTTATTTTTCTATTACTCATAACAAGTATGGTCTCTTTAAAAAAACTATACCTTTTTTCGATTTGACTGTTAGTAACATAATGGTTCCTGAATGACTTGCTTCAGTATCTGGGTATCTTGGGTGCAAATTATGGCAATTTTAATGATTCATTAAAAAAAATTGTTGGAACTGTCTTATAGAGGTAAATTTATGCATGTAATTTACATAATGTGGCAGTCTATTTTCCAAATAATTTAAATCTACACATGGCACAAAGGCTTTTTAATAAGTTGAAAACATTTACAAGAAAGAATGACATAGAAAAATCACTGTTTAAAAGAAGTATTTTTAAAATGATACAGAAGCTATAACAATGAAAAAGAGCAACACCCAGTAAGAATTTACTAGCACCAGTTATTGTAAAGCTGGCTTATTAACACATACCACACTGAAGTGTGTACATGGTCATTAAAAAGTTTTTATCAACTCACAAATGGACAGTGCAAAATTTTAATTGAGAATTTTCAACTTTAATGTATGAAATATATTGATTTCAACTTTTACACGTATTTCAAATGACAAAAAATCTAGTTTTTATAATATGAAAACAATCTTATCAATGTTATCTAAGTGCATCTGTAATGTTAATTCACATTAAAGTGCTTTATGTTTGGACTAAATTAAATGTTACATTTACAATAAATCTATATAAGAAAAATTAAAAAAGAACTCTTCAATGAAACTTATCTTTGGTTCTAATCAAACAGATGTTTGTGGCATTGGACAAAATGTTGTAGTTATCTTGCAAAGTAACCACTAGTTATATTACAGAATGTAAAAGCTAGTCACATGGACTGGGAATGGAATTGAGAGAAACAATATTTGCAAATGGACTGCATACCAAATAAATACCTTATTCTTAAGTAATATCAAATTTCTGCTAGCATTTGATTTAATTCATGGCAAGAGATGAATCAAAAATTTGACATATATATTAACCATTAAGTATATTCTAACAGACATAAACTTACCAGAAATCTGAAGACAGTATAATAATAATTGTTAATTATAGTACATTGGGAAAGTGATAACACAAGAAAAATTATGCATGTTTTATCAGGTTGAATTGTTGAAAAATCATCTTGAAATATTAAAAAAATGCATATCTTCAATTGAATAAAGGGTGCAAAATTCAGATGAAACATATAAACAATGTCTTATCATACATAATACAAATAATGGAAATTCTTTTCACTTAAGAAAAATGCACTTTACATAAACATAATACAAGCATTTGGTCATAACACAACACAAGTGTATTTTGATAATTTTGAATAACTACTCTTAAAAACAAATAAATGTCTGTTAAGTTAAGTTTTACACCCACTGTGTGACAAGTTTTTAGGGAAAGTTGTTACACACAAACATCCAAGAAACAAATACCATGAATAATAAGCACATAATAAAAAGCCAGCCATTTCTAAATCCATTTGACTATAAACAGGTCAATTAAAATTTATCATAAACCATAGTTTGTTCTCAAAGAAAAAATGTTTGTAAAATTATTGACAACAAAGCATGTAAATCTAATATGACTCTTAAATAAGTCCCTCCAGTTGTTCATATTATAACTGATCAACACATTCTGGCACAAATATATAAAATATTGATGTCTGACTAATTATAACCCTGCTATGCAGCCCAATGATAGCTTAAATACTATGACGTAAAACAAACATCTGATATTGTATTTTGCAAAATAAATTTGTGAATCATTGAAATTTGAGCTTCAGAGTAACCTGGTATTTCACTATACACATGCCAGTCAACATATTACAAAATATATCATACAAAGTGAGATGACAGAAATTTTGAACAAGTATAGTAAAACAGTCTTTGTGAGGTTTTTCACAGTTGCCCTGTATGATAAAAACTTGTTCAACATGAACAGACATTGTAATATCTATGTAGAAATTTTGTCAGCAAACTTGTAAAAAACTGGGAGTAGTATATCACTACACATCATCTTTGTTAATGAGCCTTTACGATATGATAACAATTCCCCCACTTTCTTAAGAAAATGAGATGTGTATTATTTTACGTTTCAACATGATAAACAATGCCCAACACCATACACAATATACTAAATCACTGTTAATACCCAATGCCAATTAACTGAAAACAATAGAGTTGAAGCAACTATCATAAAAGAAAAACAGCAACATCAATGTTGAAATTATGAAAGGTTGACCACAGCATCATGCAATCTGACTTTTTTAAATACTAATGGCAGAGCAAATAAAAGATGACACAAACCTCATCAAATGGCAGTTGCAAGAATAAAACAGAAGTGTAATGTTTCACACAATTGGGAATGTATAACCATGAGTTAAATAGCTAATCATTCAGAGTGAGAACCAAAGGCTTTTGAGAAACAATATAATGAAGATGTTCTAGGCACAAGAAACTTACAATGTTTTCTACGTGCCATATTAGATTGTGATGAGGTGATTAACACTTATCTTCTTTTAACTTTTTGGTGTATTTTGGTTTTATGTTAAAAAATTATCAACAATATAACTATCTCCATTGATTTCTGGTTTATATGAGTAGCGTAGTATATAAAGAGTAGGAGGCACCTTATTTAGAAGTTTCAAGAAGACTATGTACGGTGAGAATTGTAAGATATGAAAAAAATATGGACTCAACTTCAAATGAAGCTGTTAGAATTTATATCTATCACTCAAAATTAAAAGATGGTCATATCACTGATGGGAAGTCCTGATACAATGTCTGGCTGTTAGCTAACCTCAGTTGCAACTACCCAGAAAAGTGATAAAGACAACTCACAGTTATCAATTAAAGTGATACAATCAATGATATTTGAAAAACCTATATCACAATTTATAGGAATACATTGTATGGTGAAAGTGTGCCATGGCTGTTCAGAAATCTGCCATCCAAAAATGTATAGCAGACAATGATTGAATTATTATACATGGCAAATATAAATATTGTTTCCATTTGAAATTAAAATAAATGGAAAAACATGGAGTAGGAAGTACACAAACATGCAGTATGAGTTTGTTTAAACCACCACCAATTAAAGTAACTGTAAAAGCAAGTAAAAATATTGCTGGTGTTGAGCCTCAGGCAAAATCATTAGTGGGACACCATTCAAAACACTTTCATTATGAACCCATCTCATGCCACAACATACCATTTATAAATTAATGGCAGGTGCAAAGCAAGAGATTAAGCTCTTAATGGCAGATTTTCTTACAGCATATCAACCCTTAGTTTCGATAAAAAAATACATTCTCTCATACACCACTACAAGAATATTCTTAGCCCAGACAATTATCTTAAGTGAGTCATTTAGTTCCTCTTGAAACTAAACTTGATGACAATCTATTATTATCAAAATAAGAAAGGTCACTGGTGTTTGGGAACAAGGTCACAAACACCCAATGTTTAGATTAAAAGCCTGTAAAAGTATAGCAAGGCTAAGGGAGGAGGTTTATGGGGGACTGCAGGGAAAAGCAGCTGGTAGCAGAGCATTAATATATATATATATATATAGTAATATATATGAGGGGATCTGTTATTAGAAAGTGAAAATTCAGGTTGTTTTATTTATTATATTTTTTGGTCTTTTGAGTTTGATAACTGAGTGAGAATATTTTAAGTTAGGTATTTTTATTACTGTTAATTTGCAGTGGAAGTGCTTCTTTTGGTGTTCAAAAGAAAGGTACATGCCAGAAATTTACGTGAATTAAATTTACTTCATGAGAGCACCATACAATACTGGGTGCACACTTAGAAAAGCTGCATGCAGCAAATTAAAGGGTAGTAATATACATGGTAATAGGTAAATATATAGGCATGTACGCAAGTGGATTAGCATTGGTCCTACAAGTTGAAGGACATTACTAGAAGATTTAGAGCAGTTTGGAAGTCAGAATCAAATGTACCAGCAATGAAGAAGATG
This sequence comes from Rhinocypha anisoptera, assembly GCA_011762765.2. Lineage (NCBI taxonomy): Eukaryota > Metazoa > Arthropoda > Insecta > Odonata > Chlorocyphidae > Rhinocypha > Rhinocypha anisoptera. The sequence goes on along the minus strand of WURS02000010.1, from coordinate 2,729,019 downwards.
AAGACATTAAATAATAGTCATGCACTCGAAAAAATCTCACCTACCTTGAAAGGTATGTAACTCTCCATGAATTTATAATGCAGCATACTAAATGGAAACTATTAACATACAATAGCTGAGAAAAAATAGACAAATGCTGTCTACAGGAGATGAGCCAAAAGGAGTAATAGAGACATCCACAGTGAAAGCATGACCACAGTTGCACAGGAACTGCTAATGAAGCCCACAGGATGACAATATTAGTCTCTTTCCATCTCTCACTGGAAAGTCTTTGAGAATAGACTGTTTATGCGAGTCTCCATATGTAACGGTGAGAGTGAATCGAAGACGCCCAATGAGTGAAGTGGTAAACATAGAATAATATATCAAAAAATGAAGAGTAATTGTGTGTAGTTTAAAGTAAACTATGGAAGAGCACCAAGGAAAACTGTCTCACAGGAGTGGGAAGAATGAAGTTTAGTATGCAATATGCATCTTGTGGGCTCCATTGATTAAGAATGAGGGAGGACAAGAAGAATGAAGGAAAGCAGCTTACAGCTTGGTCTGTGGAGCTCTTGCTGTAGGGGACCGGAATCAAACGTTCTTGCAACTCACCACCTATCACCTTCAAGAGTAAAGGGCAACAACGATCAGAAAACAGCAGTGAGAGTTTAAACCATGGCCAGAGAGGTTATAACAGATCCAGAGGGAGGAGCTAACAGAAGGGTTAGGGTAGGGTGCTCAAGTATCTACAGCAAACTCTGGGAAGAACCTTGTGGGATGGAACAGTGCTAATACCTTGTACCATAGAAATCTTAAGAACCCATGCAGAGCAAACAACATGTGGGACCACATCGTGCTTCTCTTGTTTTGTCAAATTTGATCCTATCACACAAGGTCAATTTAGATTGGTGAAATAAATTCTGTGCACAAAAGGTGGCTTAGCCGCTTGAAATACCAAGTGGTCAGTAGATTAACCGAGCATGGATGTAGAGCTAACACTCAACCCTAAAATTTTAATACCAAGTGACTTATTAGCTGGGAATAAAAAAAACTGAAGCATTTAAAAAGATTACAAAATAAGTGGTTTATGTCCTGGTGAGCATCTTTACTACAGTGAAATAAGTGAAGTGAACAAAAATAGAGGCAAAAACTATTCATGTCTGTGTGTGCATTAGTGTGTATATGTATGTAAATACATATGCATTACTATGCCAATATACGTACATACAGAAACACATGTCTGTGTGTGTGTATGTGTGTATATATACATACATACATATATATATTTATATATATTTATATACACATATATATAACACATATACACACACGCATGGCTGTGTCTACATACACACATATATATATATTTGGAGGTGAGTGTGAATATATATATATATATGTACACACTACAAAAGTGGGAAAGGAAGGCCGGTCAGTTTCTTTTAAGAACTAGATTATGCCACGTATTGTTCACGTAAAGTTGGACTCCTCAAGTCTATTTTGTTGTTTTATTTCTGTCTCTTTGACTTAATACTTGTGGTCGTGT
>WURS02000010.1:2707161-2718378 GCA_011762765.2 Rhinocypha anisoptera | reverse complement strand
CATGTTTTATGTATATATATATATTTATATACATATATATATATATATACATATATATACACACATATACATATATATACATATATATATGTATATATATATATATATATAAACAGGTATACAGATATACATATAAGTATAAAAACAAATTAAATTAACTTTCTGGGTTTACCTGTAACAGCAATATAAAAACTGCAGAAAGTTGGCACTCTGCAGAAGCATAAGATGGAATTTGGCTCATGCCACGTCTAGCTATTACATAAAAAGCTTTGGAGGGCTGTTAGAGCAAACTAAAACCAGCAGAAACCACAAACCCTTAAACAATCTCACATTTCATTTACTGTTAAGCATGGGCTCATTGGCAAACTATTGTCAAACTTAGTCTATGCTATTCTTAGATAATTCAAAACTTCATTCCAAACAAAGATTTGCGAGATTTAGGGAACTCTGTTCTCATCAAACAGATGTCATTATTGTTAACATATTAGCCAAAGTAACATGACACTTCTTGAGAGATGCTACTAATGTTAAATATTGGACATGAACACATATTGCAATGCAACCTTTTTCAAGCAAAATTACCACACCAATACTAAATGCAAGTAGCCATGTGCTTAACAGCCTATATTTCATTGTTTCAAATTTTATATGGTTTAGCTATGCAGGAAATGACAATCCCAAACCACCAGTCAGAAATAATGTTTCATTAAAACTCCTTATTAGATTCAGGATTAACATATTATCTAGGTTCGAGAGTAAAAAGGAGGTATTGTTGCTTCCTATGGCCTGAGGGATACAGAATATTCTTTTACCTACTCCATACTTGGGCTTGGAGAGTGACAGGGCATGTTTGCCCATTATGCAAGGCCCTTGAATTTGGCAGAAGGTATTAGGGCAGCGGGGGTAGAAGAAAAAGAAGCAGAATATGATTTTTTGCTCACATTCTGTGCGCAATGAAGAACAGAGGCTGAAGAAAAGCTCTGTGCAAGAAGCAGAAATAGTGAAGACAGATCATTGTTAGTAATTGGGAAAAAGGGACACTGGGGAGTCCACGTCTCGATCCATGCTGGATTTCAACAATGTTACAGTCTGCAGCAGTAATCAAACAATTATATCCTGATATGCATGCACTCAAAAACACCTCTTAATGCCTGCCCCTCCATATAATCCACATTTAATAAGTTAAAACTACATGGATGACAGTTCAACAGTGAGAGAGGCAGTGAATATTTTCAGATATGCATGTGTTTATGTATATACACACATATAAAAACATATACATGAGCACACAGCAAAACAAGAGGGTAGTGATATATAGCAATTAAAAAAAACTCATACACTCATGTTCAGCTAGCTTCAGCAGTAAGAGACACTGAGACACATTTATCAGTCTTTCCCTGGGCTAAAAATAGAGATAAAAAAGCTATTTTGTATGTGTAGCATTTCATTTTATGTGTTCGATATTATTATATCTGTCTTTGAATCAACAAATGTATTATTTTTACTGTGTGCCATGGTTCCTTTCAACTTATGTGTGGACATGTATAAACACACATACTGCTAAAATAATCCATGAATATCTACAGTACTTATGATACCATGTCCCACCTAGTGGTATCATCTAAATACTGTAGAAACAATCAACATTACTGCTACAGACTGAGGTATGTTGAAATATGTGCAAGATTTAGGGAAATGGTAGTTTGTATTAATTTTATACAGACAGCATACATTCTCTCTTCTGGGATACAGTTTAATAGCTAATTAAGTGTGCAAGGAGTGATCATGTTCATGTCTGCTTGTTGTGCATGTCTTTTCTTAGAATGTTAAATGGAAGGTGGAGAAAATGAAGAGCAGGTTTAGCAAAGATATAACCCACTTATCTTCCTATGGTCTTTCATTTTGAAAATAAACAGTTACATTGGAAACCTATAAAATGCCCCCTCTGGATTGGTATAAAAATAATATATATATACTTTTGAACATCATAAAACGGCTCTTATGAATCGGTGGAAGTATACAGAAAGATGTTATAACTTGTGTTTAAAAATCACAGGGTTACTTTTTTGACATAGCACAGGAAATTTCTCACACACTATAACTTCTGTCCATGAAATGTTTAAAAAAATATCATGAAGAACTAATCATGATGACAATTTCTAGGCATAGGTGTCCCATAAAGTTTTAGGCACAATATGGAGTTAATACAACTGTGATCAACAAGAAAGTATGTATTCAACAACGCATAATTACAAATGTAACAATACAAATGAAATTTACAAGTGGTAACATTTATGACAATATGGGATCATGAGCAACTTTTATAATCTAGAATCATGAAAATAAATATCTGTGGTTTATGTTCACCTAAGTTAACATAGATATAGCTACATATAATTGTCTATTTATGTGCTTTTAAAATGATATTTGAGCAAATTAACATGATTCTGTCTCCTATTCTAGACAAAAGTAATACTATGAAACCAAAGAAAAGACCAAAGTCTTTGCTCTTTTTCTCTCAACTCCTATTGTGAAATATTATATCACAGTCTCTCTCATCCCTTGGAGATTCTCAGTGGTGCACATGAGCATTGGTCCTTCAGAATAGGGATTGCACACAACCCACAAGTCTCCACTGTCACCAAACTCAGTGGAAATGTAGTTTGCCCTCTTTTGTTTGACTCCCGCCACATGTTTGCACTGAAAATAGAACTAGCTGTGCTGTACGCTATTATGTGGTAAAAGCTAAATAAAAATAATTTATAAATGATCAAAATTATATTATTATCTATTTATAAAATAATAGTAGTAATTATGGTAACATCAAATAAGGATTGCCTTAGGAATGAGTTAGTAATTGATTAGTAAAAATGATAGAATGACCAAGAAGAGAATAAACTTCTTTTATCACCTTATGACATTGAGTGATGACTAGAAATGGAAGTAAAACTCAAAAGAGTAAATCACAAAAAATGACCTTATCCAATGGTGATGATGAAGGCATATTGAGAAAGTAGAAATGAATGGAATGATATGAAAGCAAATAATGATCTACCAAATGAAAATTTTCATAAATAGCAGGTTATTGTGAATTAAACAGTATTATGCCCTCAAGATAAAATTTACGTCTACCAATAATAAAAGTTCAACATCACAATGTATTAAACATCCATTCACTCAGCTTACACTTAACTGAAGAGAAAATAATACACTCAAATCATAAGTAAAATATAAGTGCTATATAAGCAAATATGTATTCAAGTTTCACTACCCTATTTTATCAAAATATATCATGAGAGCATGAATTTATTGAATACTACATTTAATCCGACGATCTCCTATTAACCAATGAAAGAAAATCGATTTATTTAAAAATTAAGCCATTCAATAATTCTAGCTACTTCAGCAGTCTGATGACTATATGAAGAAATAAAGTCTCCAAAGAACCATGGGGGCACCCTTTCGAAAGTCACTCCTTGAAAAAGGTCCATCATTTGAAGTAAACCAGCTAATAAATTAACCAGTATCATGAATGAAACTCACCTAATCCAAATAACACAGCACATTATACAAATTGTCAATAATTTCAAGTGAGAATATAACTAATCTCATTCATCATTGATATGAATTTCATTAGAGGTGTAGACCAATAATTTTGGCACAATGGAGTTGGTAGTTTTGAACTGATTGAGAAAGCTGTGTCCAAACTTTTTGTCAGTGGGATTGGTACCTGTGAATTTCAGTTAGGAGTTTGAGGATTATGTTGTTGGAAATTTTTGTGAAAATTTAAAGACAACAAACAAGTACTGAAAAGGTGATGATGTAAATTTGTCTCCCTGTGCCTCCAAAAAGATATCTACTGGTTGTTTCGTTAGTTAAATGGTTTAGTCTTTTGTGATTCAAAGATGAAAACACTCCACTATAAGTGCTACCGCTACTTCTTCACCAAGGAGCTGATTATAGACCACTGGAACAAAATTCTGTAGTGTGAGGGGTATATTTCAACATAAAAAAAAGACAAATGTTTAAAAATAACAATTGTTAATTAAATAGTTGTATTAAAAACCACTTCTGTTTTTAGAATAAGTAATGTTTTAGAAATTGTTTAAGTTTAAGACTTGTATAATATACAATAAGAAGTTGTCATTGCAGCCTCTATAAACATTCCCATTATAGTGCAAAGCTTTTGCCATTGGCTTAAAAAGTTAAGGAGAAAACCTCATGAATGGCAAAATCAAGACTAGCCAAATAGCCAGTAATATCTTGTATCAGCATAAAAATTTCTGGAGAACTTAAATGGACTTCTACATAGGTCATTCATGCACCTCATTCACTTCTCAATTTTTCTGAAGTTTATTGTATATAGAAAATATGACTTGTAGTGTAAGATATCATTTGGTGATCCCAGCACAAAATTAGCACAGCCATTTCTATATGTTGACTTTTAGATGCAGATGCAAATGAAATACTGCCAAAATAAAAAATATATGTAGCTGCTCTCATTCTCTATTCAAGCTTCTGAAGATTCTATTACAATACTGAGAAGGAGAATTTAAACAATACTATAAAATCTTTCTAGGAAAAAAACATAAAATTCTATAGAAATGTGAAAACTAGCTAGACACCTATTGACTGAGATACACCAGGAATTAATGAATCATAATTGGATTATGTTGTGTAACTGACAATGTGGTAAACCATCACAAGTTAAAACAAAACAAAGGGGTTCCTATGAATTAATAATATAATAAAAATAGCAAAGGAGAAAAACATGCAAAAGTTGTCACTGGATAAAAACGGGTTTTTCTTCAATGTTGTGCTCAAGACCACATTTCAATTCATCGATCAGGAGGAAATGAAATTATTTAAACAAAGATGTTTATTTTGATTATTAGCCACAGGTACCAATTTGCTGTGACACAAAGTTTGTCAATGCAAAAATATTACAGATGCATGAAGGATAAACTGCCACAACAAAAAATGGTAACAAAGAGCATTGTTCTAGCTCCCTTTGGATCTTGTTACATTTACTTAAATAATCAAGTAATAATATGATATAGCCCAATCATGCACACAACCCTTATTATAAATCTATAACATCACAAATTCACTAGAAAAAGATAAGCATTCCAAGAGTACCAGTTACAGTTTTGAAATACACATTACACTTCATGCAAGTACTCAAGCTCACAATAAAAGCAAACATCAGGTGGCACAGTATCGAAATACTAACACCACTTTCAAATAGAAAATTAAAACAAATTTAATACAACCATCATATAGGTGTATACTACCTGTAGATTTCATTGCCTAGTCTCACATGATAAACATTTTAAAATTGCAATGCTAACATTCATTGGCAAAACCTAAAGATACATTTATGGAATTAACTATTCTAAAAATCTCTTAGAATAATTTAATTAATACATGGTTTATCCACAGCAATAGATTTCCATGAATTGTCTGATTTTTTCCACAATATGTCATGACTGGCCATTTTAGTACAAATTCAATGATCTGGCATAATGTATCAGGTGATCACATCTTAAAAAAACACAAGTGAAACCAGTAAACTGAAAAGAATCAACTGAAATTTTACTGAAGAGAAAGTGAGATGTTAATCACTGAAGTAATTATTATAATTAATGGGGTTAAATAACAATAACATCACCAACACAACCAATCTCAACATTAATTTTTTTAATCACAACTAAATTTAAAACCTTATTTCCCATGGTAAAAAATAACTACCCTGAGATCAGTTCATGGATACAAGAGTTGTAACTCTTATTACCAAAAAAATCTTTGAAAACTTTGCTACCCAATGTTTAACTTTGAGAGCAAATAAATCTGGAAGCAAAAGAAACTGTTAAAATGTTGCCCATGTCACTATTTCAGTGGCCTGGGGAAGTGCTGTTAGCAAAAAGCAGAGGTAAAGAGTAATACTTTCCATTTAAGCTAACTATGGTTTGGGTATGCATACCCAAAGACTACATTGGTAGTATGCATCTCTGTAAGAGGATTTGATGGACTAACAATCTTCTTTACCAACTGACGGTATAACATTATTGGTCAAAGAGGCATGCACCTCTTCTTTAACAGGAAAAAATTCTCTCTAGTATTTTTTTAGCAAGCCTCATGCAGAAGCTTGACATACTAAACATTTAGCACATACTATATTTTTCAAGCCATCCATAAAAGGTATGTGGAAAGGAAATTCACAGTGTAGAACATAAAGTAAAATATGTCAAAACAGAAGACTTCATTTAAGATACTTCTCTGAAGAAGAACCTTATATGAACATATATCCACTTCCCTGTAAGAGTAATGGAAGACATTATTTGTGTAATTTGTTTATTACACATAAACACCATACGCAAGTTTAATAATATTAATATTGATTGATCAGTAATGGAATTTGACTACACATGCTCATCTATAAGTTTTGTTATATAATCAATCAATGGATCATATTTTTATTCCTAGAATTAAATGCAATAATTCAGAGCAACACAGCCAAATGCTTCAGTTTAAATAAGTGGTGTAAGATATCAGGTGTAGTAAGTATGCTGAAATAACATTATCAACTCATGCATCAAAATAGTTTTGTGGGCAATTTTAAGTCTGAGAAAAGATGAAAGAAATCTGTTTTCACTTTCTACCTTATAAAAATGGCTCGTGAGTCATATGCATATTTCACAGATCAAGTAAGAGTGTAGATGGACTGAGAGCATGCAAAGTAATTAAAGTTCTGTGTAATTGATCATTTTGTGTTAATGGGATATGAGACTATATACAATCATAAAAACTGATATGAATGAACTAGAGTGATAGAGACTACATACCAACACAGTGATCAACCCGAAGGTTGGTATGTTAAGTGAGGGTAGAGCTCACCTAGTACTGAGCCCACGGCATGTGGAATTTCACACATCAGGGTAGAGGGGCCAGTTCATTTCCCTGTGCCGCCTGTGGTTCCCCACGAAGATGTGGTACCCGAAAAATCACTCAGATTGGGTTTAGCTGGAGGTGTCCGGAGGGTTGTCCTCGGTCTCGAACCCGGGTCCCCCGGTCAGTAGCCAAGCACTCTACCCACTGGGCTACGACGAGTTCCCATATGCATATATATACACATACTCATTCATACAGGAATAACTGCCATATGGCGAAAATCCTTGTATTCTGGGAGGAAAGGTATACAAGGATGGGAATGGAAGGCTAGGAGGAGGAAGTTTAGGCTCATGAGAGCCTCCAAAAAATATGTTTCAACAACTAGTGAAACTAGTAAAACTTAAGGAAAATATAATCTTCATCCGAATTATCATTTAAAGACTTACAAGTGAAATAAAAATGCTGTGAATAAAGGAATTCATAGTGAAGCTTGCGATATAGACTGCGATAATGATGGAACATTAATTCCAAGACTCGTACAGAGCTGAACTGCCTTCGGGGGAAGCGACTTGGGATTAAATTAACAGCGGAGAGTGAAAAAATACACGGTGAGGGAAAAACAAGGCGAGGGACATCTAGCGAAAGCTTATCTTAACAAGATAACGCCTTACCATAGAGGGCCAGAATCTCCAAACTGATGAAAAGTGATGGCGGATTAAAGCGTAGGGGGAGTTTTGCAATGGAAGGGCCGATTAGGACTTTATACGACGCTCCTTCCTTCTTCCGCAGGGTTTTCTCTCTCTCTTTCCATCTCTGCACAGTGAAATGATTGCCAATCGCAAGGGGCCGGGGGCAGCGATGTAATTGATATTGATGGTCAGCCATCGAATCCAGAATGTGCCATAATCAATGAAAAAAATAACCATTTCCGTTCCTTCGTAAATCCTCGAAAGGGGATTCCGGCCTTTCAGAAGAAGGCAAAGCGGCACTGATGGTCCCACGATCAATAAAACAGTTTTTGTTCATGATCCTTCACGCTAATAACTCTCATTGGTCGCGCCCATTTTTTTACGAGTCTTAACGCCTTTACGATTACGATACGATTCGACGGATATCAGGGTTTGAAAGTAGTAAATGGTGGACGGTATCGACTTTCAGATGAGGGGATGTGGTGTGACATTTTATTGTCCGTCCATGTTTTCATTATAGCACTAAACCACTTCATATCTATTCATAGCCGTGACAGATGTCGATAATACGATTTGTTTATATGCCTACTCTTGATAGGGAATATACGTTCAAATGTATATATGAAATACCCTCCATTCGTATTTTATACGATCGAACTTTGAAATGGAGCACGAGGATGAATGATTAGGTACCTGACTCGGAGAACACAGCAAAGCTATATAGTTTTGCCAATTCGTTCTTAACGTCGAAGTTGGTGTGAAACTCTAAGCTCAGACAACAAGCAGAAAACATCCATGGAACACGTAACCACCACATCTTGCCTTCCACTGACGAAAATCGTTTATGTAAATTTATATGCCTTCAAGCAGGCGAACTACTTTACCATAGATATGATACTAAAGTCCACTGAATATTCTATAGCGCATATGGATCAGTACTTTCTCCGAATGATGATTCGGAGTATTTTCCATCAAAATTATCACAAAGGAACGATCAAAAGTATTCCTAAGTTTTGGTAAAAAGTTTTATACTTCGAGTCCTGGTGGAATAGTGTAATTTTCTCCCTTTCTTTCACTAATTTGGTACATGAGAAGTATCTGTTGCTTCCTCCATGGAAATTGACTTTTTTACTGTCCCAGACTTGCTCGTAAAAATATGAATAATCGTTACTTATCTGAAAGTCCCCATAGATGAAACAAAAATTTATCTATAATAATCTATTTATCTATCTATTTCTCAATTTATCTATCTATCTATCTATCAAAAAATCTATTTATAATAATATATCATGTATTTTCCAAAAAATATTCTTCTCGTAGCCTACAAATTAAGTTACATATGCTTTCTCGTTTACGTATGATTTCTGAGACTACTTTTGATTGCTTGTTTGAGATGAGAATCGTCATTTATAGCAGCATAAAGATGAGTAATAGTATCACCCACTCACTATATGATACGTGACTCCTTCGCCAGAGTGGTTTCTCTGACCCAATTGCATATCTCATAAGACAACACGGTCAATAACTGCCATTATTAAGGGGTAGCCATCCGAAAAGGGACAGTCACACACCAAAAAAGCTTACGGCGATACCTGGTTTAATAATGACGGCTGGAAAGACCAATTACGACTAGAGAGATTCCCCGAACTAGATTTATCACTGGGAGACCTCAGGGCATTGACTTACAGTCTACAAAGCAGCGTTCAATGATCTTTTACGGGTAATAAAATTACCTCCAATGATTCAACGAATGCTTTAATGATAACTCTATGGCATTAATAATTAATTTTACCAGCGTTTCAATTTTTTTATTCGTCAGCCGAGGGAATGGCGACGATTTTTAAGTGAAGAGGATAACCCCTGTCCTCATTTGAGGATGATGGTAAGCCTAGTTGAAATACGTGGCCAATGCACTCGTTGTTTGCATGTCTGATGATTTTTGAAAAACAGCAAGAGACCGTGAAGGGGAGGGGATTCGGTCGGGTGGTTTCATGACCGGTCGTTCACATCGGTGCCATTCAAATCGGTGTGAACGACCCGGAGACCGCGGGTTTCAGATCGTTTTCGTTCAAAGTACCTATGAGTTTCAGAATCGCGGTAAAGACCGATTCTCCGCCAAGTCGAGTAGTTATCCCTTTCTAAAGCGTTTTACCATGGTTCTTGGTGATGAAATGGGCTCTAACGATCGAGTATATATCCACAGTCTCACGAAAAGGCGAAAGGAGCCATCGATGGAAGATAAATTACCGAAATTCCCTGATTTACGATGCTCTCCATCGATTGGAGCAAATTCTCAAAGAGAATAAAATACCAAAAAAAGGGTATTCTCAAGCAGTAGTAAAAATAAACAAGGAACAGGATAACATAAAAGATAGGAAAGAAAAGTCGGTAAAAATTATAAATAGCGAAATGTTATATTCTTCCATAGATCATAAAAGTGAAGTAACTTATGTGACTATGGACTTATAACGAGAGATGCCTTTCTGTTTGTCAATTGTGCGTTCGAGATTTTAAACATTTAATAATGTATTAACAATTTATTAATTAAAATTTAATAGATATTCTCTTTTTTCAGAGATTAATGTTTCTTATTAATTCTTTCGCTTGTTAGAAAATTGGAAAATATATAATAAATATAAATGAACACGTGCTATTCAAGCCATTTTAAAGGATTCACAAATTTTTGGCTGTTTTACGATAACTTGAACTGGCATCTGGCTTTTTTTGTTTTGTCCATTGAAATGTTGAAGTAACTTTCTGTGTTTAATTTTATAGTAATCCTTTCTTTTCTAATTTTAAGCTTTCAAAAACGCATTGGATGCATGAATTATAATGTGATTAAAATTAGTTGAATGGGAGGAAGTAGATTAGGTGAATGTTGACAGTACTTTAAACAAAAAAAGCAAAGGATGATGTATAGCTCCCTGTCCTCATTCATAAAAATATAGCATCGTTAATGCCATCAAGAAATTTGGCATTCAATGGCACAATCGATATAATTTTAAGGGGCAATCATGAAAAATAGATTTGGGGAAAACGAACAAGTTATAAGCCGACACCACATAAATCTCGCCCCGGGGTAATTATTTAAGCGGAGGCCACAGGCCTGTTGTATTGAACATGCCTTTCTCGTTATTCAACCTGGAAACCGTTGATTAAAAACTAAGCATTCAATCGCGGAAACCAATAATAATAATAATGATATTAATAAACTATTTAAGGCCTCACTTGCAGGCTTATGTGGAAGGACATATACTTATAAATATATTTACAACTATATATGTATATGAGAGCATGCTCCTGAAACAAAGGCGTCGAACATAAATTAATACTCCCCTCAACTCCAAAAAAATGAATGTGCGGTCCGCGCATTGTGATAGCCATAAACAAGTTAAGGAAATTAGATTTTTTTTTAGAAGGAGGGGGATGAAAAAAGGAACACTCCTTTTTACGGACCCTTTTGCATTTGGACCCCGAAATCCCGAAGAAAAAAAATCCCCTTCGCCCTCGTCCTATCAGGAAACAAAAGCATGATTTATAGACGAGACTCATTGCAATGAATACATATCCATTAATTACTTAGGGCAGGGGGGAGGGTAAAGAGGGAGAGGGGTAGAACCGAGCAATGGATTTGGTG
>WURS02000010.1:2684409-2697269 GCA_011762765.2 Rhinocypha anisoptera | reverse complement strand
TGTATTCCGCAGTTAAATTAACTAAATATTGAGTTTTATCGAGTTTTTATTGTTTCCCAAGCAGTTTCCTGTCATAATGCAGGTTACCGATAGCATGGGTGTAAACTCTGTTCCTTTATATCCACGTAATACCAGGATTTTACTGTACAACGTAACATGTAAAGTGGAAACTTTTTATGAATAATACTGCTTGGAATACCTAGTGGAATATATCCTGTTTTGTTTACACCATAAATTTCTACTAATTAGAGCCTGTTACTAACAATTTTTGTGATATGTGATAGTTGTTGGATTTATGATTGGAAAAAGGTGGGATAATTATTTTTCTCAAGCTCGACAAGGTCGTTAATCTCACAGTCGTTTGTGTGACAGATGCCTTTAGATTAAAACATATGGAGTGAACTATTTGATTATTTGAAATTAACAACATGGAGTATAGATATTGAATGTAGTTTGGACATATATAAACCCCATCCATTCTCGATGAGAGTTGAGGCCATGTTCAGAGACAGGCTTCACTTCCTATGGGTAGTGACAAGAGCAAAATAATTACAAGAAGGGACGCAGAGGAGGGAGTGCTCTGACCCTTGCCTTGGGGATTCCCCATTGTCCCTACGTTTGTCGAAGGCAGGGTAGGCAGCAGGGGTTCTAGACATTTTCTCGCTCGGGCAGCCCTAAGTAACGGGACACCCCTGCACCTAGGCATCGTCTTCCTGAAAACAGATGAAAAAAATGCCACAGAGCAATAATACCATGGCCAAACTCGACCATGATAATACCCATAAAAATTTCGCTGAGGAGACCATCTCTTGTTGGAATTCCATAATAAGTAATGTAAAATTCAGTAATTAGAATATTTACAGAAAATTTACCAGTCGTGATCCTTTATATTTTATGTACATTTACTAAGTAATAAACTTTACAATGTTTAATGTCCATATGGATGTGTTGAAAATCAGAAAAACATGTGTAGTAGAGGGAACGTGGAACTTCTAGTTGGTAGTGTTTACAAATGGCATCACGAAGGCATCAGCCAATGGAAATATGTTTCACGGAGTGGGTGTGTCAGCAGCTTTGGCTCAACTTTAAATGCCATATATCTCCAGTAAAAATAAAGATATAATTCTGATACATGAGAGGATGATGTTTTTTCATATTTGTCCGTAGAATAGAATATCCATTTTTGAATGATCCCTCCTATTCTTACCTAAATCTGCTTTATATTAAACAAAGCACATTGGAAACTATTTTGCAATTAAGTAATCTTTTTTTTCCCTAGAGTTTAATGTCACATCATTTATAGGAAGACTGCTACTAGATAGAAGATAGCTACTAGATAGAAGATAGCTACTAACTCTTAAGGATTCAGGAGGTAAATTATACCTTAATAGATATGCATCAAAATAAGTTTACATTGGAAGTAAAAAAAAACAAAGCCATACTTTGTTACTTTACTATTGGAAAATAAGCTCAAGCAATTTTTCAAAATGAATAAGTAAAAAATAAATTAAATGAAAATACTTTTCAATCTAGTATTTTGAATGTCTCCTGTGCAAAATTAATAGACAATAATTATAATTTTAAAAATGTATCATAAATAACTTTCTTGAATTATGGCATATTAGAATAAATACCTGTGATGCACATGTTCCAATCCAAATAAAATAAAATATAGGGTTTGTAAAAATTCCTTCAAACACATTCCTTTGACCATGAATTTTTCTTGCATTAATCTCATTGAACAAGGTCATCATAACAAAGGAGTTAAAAATTATAGTAAAATGCTGACTTGGCTCAGCTCCAAACTCAGCTCCTCTTCCAGATTCTATATCAAGCATTTTGTCACCTATAAAATATGAGATAATAATAATATCAGCCTTAAGCAAATAGCTTTTCTCAGTACAAAATGTGTACAATTACAGTAAGGAAATCACAGTTGGCACATATTTTAAATATGGTTATAGATTATTGGATTGATTTTTAGTGTATATAGAAGTGAAATGAATATAAAATATATATTCAATTAGATCATATTTTGATAAAGATGCTTTTCTAATTACTTACAGAATTAAAAAGTATTAACTTTAATGTAAGTAAATTATGTAATTTTTATTACCTAGCATGAGCATTTTGCATCGAAAATGAGCAAACTTTTTAATATGAAATGAGGTGAATACAGCAAAGGGTTGGTGTAGTTAATGTTTGGTGAATATTACTTGGCTTTACAAGCCATTCATTCTTTTGCAAACCTAAAGTTCCACAAAGTTACCATTATTTTTGTGACTATAACTAAGAGTAAAAGGAAAATTACTTCCTTAATATTTGACATCAATATAGAATCAAAATGATTAGAACACTTCTAACAAGAGTCAAAGTCCACTATAATGAGTATGGGATGCAATGAAAATCTCATTATAGTGAGTGATTTTTGAGCCATGGTTGGTTTCAAGGGTAAAATTGTATAGCATTTTGTCAGTTGTATTGAGTGGCCATTTCTGTAATATAGTATATCTTAACGAATCCATATTTTCCATTTTTGTCATCTGGGTTGCATCACCTTGGACATTCTGTATGGTTATTGTCCCTAATCACAAAGTTAGACAAGCAAACAATCTAAAGCAATTTATCAGTCGAAAAAGCAAATGAAATAGGATTTGATGAATAAAAAGTGATTCAATGTCATGGCCAAGATGCCCATCCTGAATCATCATCATAGCCAATATCCGAGGACCTACCTTCCGAGCTGTACATGGCAAACAACAATCTGTTGAAGCAGCTGGTTTAGAAAGGCAAATGAAGTCACTGGAAATTAAACTCTGTGAAATATTTTGAATACAATGGGATGAACATTATGTGAGACGATGTCTGCAAACTAAAGAAACAACTTGGGAGAGCCCTGTATGTTGTTTTGTTAGCTTGTAGTATCATTGATGTCACCCGAATGCCAGGGAAAGCCTGTTCAATCAGGATCTCATATGCCCATTCACTTTTACCTTTTTGAGGGAAAGAAAGAGGAAATCCTTGTGAAGGGAAAAGAAAGGGTTTGGATTTAGCCCAAAAGTTTGAAATCTAGGCGTGCAAGAATAAGAGTGATGAATAAAATTGAAATCGGTAGACAAAATGGATTATCATCATAGGTTTTGTCTACCATTTTGAAGAGCAAAGAAAAGATTAAGTCTGCTGTTATACTAAAAAATATGGTATAGAATAGAAAAAAACTGTGATTGGATGAGAAAAACTAAAAAACAGAGTTGGGTTGACGTATTTCTTCCCTTTATTTTTTGGTTTTGGTGTTTTTAGTGTGGTGTGGGGGAACAGGGAAGAAAATGAAGGGACTTTTTGTTTTCAACTTGGAGTGTATCAGATGGCAGGCATGACGGTTACAAGGGTGCAGTAGTCGGGAAGCCAAATGAGTGGTTTGGGATTTGAGTTGTTTGTGTCCCTTGGGTGATGTGTATCGTGATAAATCTACTTATGTAGAAGGGCTGTGGGCAGTGAAATTAAAAACTGGCTTGCATCAAATAAATACTTATGGGAAAAAGTAAAACAATTACTTAATTAAAGTATGATGTCATAAAATATGGTGATATGCTGTAAGTTGGCAATTGCTACACATTGCTTTTCCACAGCATATTTTCCTGAGAGCAATATGGTATGTGTAATGAATTGGTTATGATTTATGACCTCATGCACCACCAAAATTAATTATTTTTCAGGCCAAAACAGACACCAATACATTTACAAAAGCATTCTGGAATTTTCTCTCTGCAACACTCGCAGCACTGGGATTCATGATGACAGGGATGTATAATATTATGCATCAGTATTAGCATGTTACAACAAGTACTCTTATTCCTATTCTCAGAGCTCATTATAGTGGACTGTGACTGTATCACCATAAAATTCAGGTATAATTATGCATAAAAGGTATTAAGATTCAGGCATTAAAATGGCTAAGACTACTGAATATTTTCAAGACTTCAATATTATCATAATATTAAAATAGAATATTAAGAGTGGCTCCTAAAAGTAGCTATTTTTATATAATAATGCTGAAAAATTAGCTTCTCACCAACAAACAGAAGAGTAAATATTACTGTAAGCTGATAAACAGCTTGACCAAGAATATTCTTCATCATTGTCCTAGAAATAAGAGGCTTTGTCCTTCCATATGGCTTTCTTAATAATAGATCTGGAGTAGGCATTTCAGTAGCCAATGCCAAAGAAGCAAGAGTGTCCATTATAAGATTGACCCAAAGCATCTGAACTGCCTGAAACAAAACATGCAAAGATCATCCAAATGAAACAAGCAATGCAAAAGCTTTAATTATGCATAAATAGGAGCAGAATTTAATGATAATTTTCATCCATGAAATACAGCAAACAGCTTCAGAAATCAGAAAACAGCTTCATGTTAGAATGATTAAATGAACTACACTCTCTAAAACAATAAATATTCACAATGACTCTGCAATGCCTTATGGGAGACCCATTGTGACTAACCCCAAGCCTTAATTTTTCCTTATAGAGGAAACATTAATTTTAACATTTTATTCAGGATTTTTTATGCCTTAAGCATAAAATCAATTTTTTCAAGAATCTAAGGCATTTTAAAACTTAATATAATTTCAATGATTCTACTTTGCATACACTTCAAAGTTATTTCAATAAAATATGAACAATTAACTTCATTACAATATTATATGCACAATTAATATAAGAGGAAGAAAGGCAAAGAAGTGATACTAGTGGAAGGAAAAATTTTCATAATTACACTTTTAGTATATACACACATACATATATATATGTAGTGTGGGAGCCTCACTTTGAGATACTCATTGAAGTAGGAAAGAAGTATTAAGTATTCTCAGTTTACAGTAGGCCAGCTAGATTTTAATCCTAAATAGACCACCTCATTAAATGTTAAAAATGGAGATAATCTGCCTGACAAAATAGTCATTATTTTGTGATTCCTCTTTATGTTGGCATTAATTTTACAAAATAATAGTTACTGAAAATCAAGTAGTAATGATTGTTAACTTCATTCAAAATTTTTAAAGAGGAAATTGAGCTAAAATAACTCTTGATAGTTTTTTCCAGTACCATAAAAAGGTATTTTTAACCCAACAACACTTGTCACTGTTAAAAACTGACATCTGTTTCAAACACACCATGTAAGACATATCATAGCTTGGCATACCTTCAACGGGCTATCTTGTACTGCGCATGCACCAATGAATGCAACAATTACAGCAACAACATTTACAGTGAGCTGAAACTGAAGAAATTTTGCTATACTATCATAAACATTTCTTCCCCACATAACAGCTTTTACTATACTGCTGAAGTTATCATCTGTTAGAATGATGTCTGAAGCCTCTTTTGCAACATCAGTTCCAGCAATTCCCTGGAATTATAAATTAACACACATAAGTTAAATACACTCAAATCACCATGTAAAAGGAATGTCTTTTGAATTTTTATGGCATCATAAAATATTTTATCATTTTAAGGCTTTTATCACAGGAATTTAAGTCTGTTACTGCAAATTTTACTTGTTAATGAACAATGCATGTTCAAATTAATGGGCCAGAGTGCATTGCTTTTACTTATTTTAATTACTTAAAGAATTTGGTACAAGTAGTGAGGTTTATTGTAAGGGATATTAGGCATGTTAATGATGTGTTAACATGAATCAACCTAGAGAAAAAAAAATCAAATCTCCTTAAGTTAATGATAATGTTTTAGACATTTTTATTCATTTATAAAAAAATTACATAGATATATAGCTGATAATCGTCTAACTCTTTAAGATATGGCATGAAAAATTTGATGCACAATCCTACATCACATGTACAATAACATTTTGTTTTCATTCCGCATAAAGTCTATCGACGTCCTTTATTATTGCGGATATGGATACCTAATGATTTATCTTGTCATTTCCGTGAATCTTTAATCACTAGCCTCTGGATATGCAGAGAATATCCTAAATATTTTGGCAACATACATCTTATATTTCGAAACAGGCTTTGTATTATCTGCGCAATGGACAAATTGACACATCTAGAAAGCGATTTCTTCTCATAGCATTTGGCACAGACTGATTCCATAATTCCTTTATCCTTTCTCAATAACTTTGTTTAGAGGGAGCAACATTATAGCCTGACAAAAGAAGTATAGCTCTAAATACTCTTATTTCATCTCAAGAAATCAATGGATCAGGGCAATTCTTGAAAATGGAATACTTGGAGGACTCTGAACAAGGAAAATATCTATTATTAAAAAAAAAAAATTGTAATAGGTGGAACATTACAGATTGAAGAGAAATCCTTCTCAGGAATTGCTTCCAAAGGCTAATTTGTAATGTCCTAACTTATGCAGGTCTCAGCTGATTCTCAAGTGAGCCTTCCTTGGGATGTCTTGCAACCGCCTCACCTGGCAGATTGTGTTCTATATATAGAAATTTCTTTTGATTCATTTGCTGGGTGTGCACCCAGGTAAATTTTATCATCAAATTCTAAACGTTGATCATCATGGAACATCACCTCTGCATTACTTTGCAACAGACAATCTGTGAAATTATTGAGCAGTCCCCCTGAATCTTCATTGCCTGAGTCTTCTTCCGAGAGAATATTTGAATCAGGAGGTGGAATAAATATTTTATCTAAACGATTCTCTGCCAAATATGAGAGAATATCCTCCAATGGAATGTTATTTTTACTATTGAAATTGAATAGCAATCCAATTAAGAAATGTAAATAAAATGTTATGCTATGCCTGAATTAGATTTATCCTGTAACTTACACCACTGATTTCTTCAATTTGAATGTCTTTAACGCCCAGCATACCATATATGGAAGGACAAAAGTTTATTAATTTTTGGACCCTTATTTAATATTTTAAATGGAAAATATTTCAACAGGTCATATTTGGATTCCTTTTCAATAAAGATCCATCAAGAAACCAGTGATAAGTTTTAACATAAGGGGCAAAAATTGTTCTCAGCAAACATTTGCATCCATCGCCTAACCCTTTTGAGCATCAACAAATTTATCATCTTTTCCGAGCAACAGCAAGAAGAGAGATTTGAAGGGGGCCCAGTAAGACAAGCACATTGTTGCAGAAACCATACACTGCTAAATGGGCTATTAAAAGTTGATTCACAATCAACTATGTAGTGGCAATCGAGACAAAGTTGAAACAATGATGAAAGTTGTTTCAATGTACACTGGGCAGATTCAGGTTAATGGTTTGAATTCATTTCTCGAATATAAATCAAGTTCATGTTAAGTATATTATTAATGAATAAATTTAAAAGTTCAATAAACCCTTTCCAAATGACTTTTAAAATGATTTTTATCATAACAACTAATAATTCCATTCAAATGAAGGGTTTTATCATGGCAATTTTATTATGCAGCTTAAATTAGGACATGAGGGAAAAAAATGGGATGAGAATAATTTTAAAAAAACCATAAAAGCACAAGGAACCATACCATTGCAAATCCTACATCAGCTTTCTTAAGAGCAGGTCCATCATTTGTTCCATCTCCAGTTACAGCAACAACTTCTCTGCTGTCACTTAGTTTGCTATCTATTATTCCCTTGACTAATGTATATTTATCAGTTGGAGAAGACCGAGCAAGTACCCTCAATTTTGGCCAAACTTTATCAATCAAGTGCTGCTGAACCTAAAAAATCAATTGGAACCTATATTACTGTCCAACATAAGAAAATATCATGCAGTTTGTATTTGCCAAAGCATTATTTGAAACCTTGACTAAGAGTAGTTTATTTAATTACTACACTATTTCAAGACCTAATAGTTCTATACCATTAATAAATTAAAATACTTCCCAAGAAATGATTGTTATAAAGGAAAAAGGAACCATCTAAAAAATACTGTGCTTCTGTACTTCTACAGAATAAGAATATGACCTACTTACATTTTTAAAAAAGTACTTTTATATTGAATATATATTGCATATATTATAAGCTGTTTCTGGTTTCACTTCAGGAAAGATTTGAATAAATAACTCAAAAGTTAGTTTCTTACATTATGGCAGAATATTATTAAACCTCCAAAGCAATTAATTGTTGGAAATATTAACCTGTAGGAAGTGCATATATATTACACACAAATGATAAATAATAAAAAACAATGAAAGGCTAAGTGCACATAAAAAGACAAACACAAAATATGATGAGAAAATTTGAAATAGGTCAATTCTAAAGAGAAAAAAAATCTCTCTCAGTTGGGATTTGAACAGCATCTTTCAATTGCTGCATTTTCACCTTCCTCACAAAATTTTATGAAATTACTTTTTTGTATTATGTATTATCCCATTCCTTGTTTTCTTTAATTTATCATGTCTTTTTTCCATTTGGAGGTTGATATTTGCATGAATGAGTATATGCCCCTAAGATCTTTATTTCCTACTTTGAATTTGTGTGCCTCAGCATTCACTGCACTTCTTTCGTCTTTTGGAAATAATTTTTTAAAACTCCAGATTCTTCTTTGATAGTGGAAAGCGACTGGAACCCCAAACCTCTCTCTTGGCAAACAAGCTACAAATCCCAGCTGATTCCTAAGTGGAATCATAAGTTCTCAGAGGCATAATTGGTAGGTAGGAAAGTGATACTAAAACAATAGGATGAACGAAAAATGTGACGAGGAAGATTGAAACCTGAAAATTGAAAGATGTGGGTTTAAATCCCAGTTGAGGACAAATTTTTTCTCTTTAAAATATATGGGTTTACATCTTCTTCACTGTATTCTGTGAACATACTTTTATCTGCTACTGTTCCTTTTCTTGTTTTCTATCATTTATCATGTGTTTTCAAAACTTGTGATTTGAAATAAAGAGTCATGGGTCAAAAGCATAATCAGCCAAAAATCTACCCATCACTGACCACAGAATAAAACATTTATTGAATTTATTAAAAATAATGTTGAATTAAGCAAAAAAAGCATCTAACATAAGGGTTTGTTTTGGAAGAACTGGGAATATTGAGATGGTCAAATCTCTTCTATTTGAGAGTCATGAGACATTAAACACTGCCCCAAAAAAGGGTTTTACGACTAAGATTTATCTTATACATGTTTTAGAAGGTTGTCTCACATTCATAGGTTTGTTTGTGCAGGTATATGAATATTTGGAATAAATAAAATCCAGATGGTACTGCATCTCATATTTTGCAATAGTCTTTTAGGTATTCAATCTACAGGTTCTTAGGTTCATACCAAGTGTATACTTCTGGACATCTACTACTAAATCTAATCTATTGAAATTTCCTGGTATCAAAACTTTTTGGGAAAAAACAGTACAAGAAAAAGAAATTGTTCCCTTATGTGCACCTGATTTGCTAACTTCACATGGTATGCTATAGGGATAAAGATGGGCAAGGTTCTACGATCAACTATCAAAACCATTCTTAAACACTAATTTGTGACTATAGAGTATTGAGGCTTATATATAACATTCTTGAAATGAAAGCTTGAATATTATGTCCCCTTGAGGAGAGCATTACCTAAGCAAACAAGATTGGGTTTGACCATTATCTTATGTACACGCTGTCTTTACTATATAAGCTTTTCCCTATTAATACACTAAAACAAAGGATGACTATTTAATATGTGTAAATTAAAGATTCAAAACCAGAATCTGGTCCATTCATGAACTAATGTGTAGCATATGTTAGAAAAACAAGCATATAGAAGGAAAAAAGTACAATTTAAAGCAAAGAAAAAAGAGCTGGCTTACATGTAAACCTTTTAAGGCCAAGATATGACTAAAGGAATAAGTAAAATAATGAAAACAATAAAAATTCCAAATTAGCAACATTACTACATCTTGTAATTCTCAATAATTCAACCTAACTGAAAGAGCTACAGTGAAACTTGAAAGATCACTTTTGGTTACATCAATGGATATTAACTCATTAACTCCAGTAAAATACAGAAAAATTAGCATCTTTATTAAAGATCAAAAACACTTTTTCATCCCTAAGGCAAGTTAAATAAGTGATGACAAATCTCATATAGTACTGAGCCTAAAACATATGCAAATTCATACATCAGGTTAGGGAGGTCAATTCCACTCCCTTTAACACCTGAGGTTTGCAAGAAAACTCTAGTACCCATAAAATCAATAAGCTTCAGTTTTATTTGGAGGTCTCCAGAGATATTAACAGGACTTGGAACCAGGTCTCCAATTTAGCAACCGAGTGTTCTATCCACTGGGCTGCTTTGCCCTCCCTATTATAATTCGTAAAAATATAATTAATATTTATAAAAGGCTATTACTTCAATGCAAAAGACTTATTTAAAGATACTATTTATGATGAAAATTTGTTCTTCATCATCATCACATTCTAATCAGCTTCATCACATTGTAATCAGCCTGGCATTAATATTGTAAACCGTGTAAGAAAATATTTGTTAGTATTTTTAGGCTTATTTTTTAGTGGTATAGGGGTGGCAATGTCTATTTACTTAAAGTATTATGATACACTAATATTTTACATACAAATATGCAAATAACTTTGACTTCGGTTCATTAGAGACATAAATTGGAAAATATGTTTTAAGAAATTGTTTCAAAATACATATATTCAGTTATAGCTACAAATTAACATTCCTGCTACAATGATAACTTGTTGATAATGAAAATCTCTGTATGTATATAGATATATAAACAGCCAAATAATTTCAAAATTACTAGTACAACAATTATCCTTACATATTTTACATTATATTTTAAAAGTAGAATTAGGAGGAAAAATTAAATATACAATCCATATTTCAAACAAAGGAACCTTAAAGTCTAAAATACAAAATTTCCTTGAAAGTTAAAGGAAATAATACAAAGGGTCTTATATTCAAGTTGAGTTGTTTTTACATATAATACATTTAAAATGAATGAGATTTTTTCCTGTGCTCATAACTACTTTTGAAGTGGCTATATATTTCTGATGCCATATTCAGTGGCATATTTCTGGAAAAGTGAGAGGAAGATAGGAAGACTATATGGTAACCCACTGATAAAATAAGACAATTTTTAGTTTTCTTTGACTCATAAAAACATGCCAGTGTAGTATACCATAAACAGGCAAAGCTAAGAGGGTATGGCATACAGCCTGCTAAGAGTGAAAAAGAGACAATATATGAATAGAGGGGGTATTAATCATTTCCTAAGAGGACAGTACTTCCAATTTGACAATCAATACTTTGAACAATTATAAACCCTCCATTAATGCTAGAGTTATGCAGAAAAAATCGAATGACAAATATCCACACTTTTTATATATTCTATAAGAATCTCAATAATAAAATCAAAATAAATATACTGATATCAATCTAGCTACAAATCACCACTGTTTGAGAGCTTAAAGTGAATTTTTGTATCATTAAATAAAATTTAACTTGACTAATACAAAGCATATGATATAAATAATAATACTAGATTGAACATCAAACTCAAAAACACATTGAAAATATTATATACAATTATTAAATTATCAAATAATTAAATGTTTAGAAAACAATGAATACTAAGATGGGTTTTCTACTTACAAAGTGGTTAGAATAAAAATGGACACTATTAAACAATTACCATGAGCAGTAAATTAAAAAGAGTTTTTTACATATGGTGATGATGTATATGATTTGGTAACATTATTGAACCATAATGAAGTTTCAAACACTATTAGAAATCAAATTCCTATTTTATGTAGAGCAGGTCCGTCCAATGGTACAAGGGCCAGGTAAAAAGTAACACTAAGTGTTCTAAAAAAAAGTAATCAGATAGTTTTATCTGCCACATCAATGCAGTATTTGTAAGTTAAAGCATACAAAATGTTGCGATGTAGGTCTGCTAGTCGTTATGTGCACCGTCATGTTGGCTGATGAGCAGAAAATTTTTTGGATACAGCTGCAGTTTGTGGCCAGGGTGATTGAAGTGCATTGGTCAAATTTGTGCCATTTTTAAGTTTTCTTTGCCACTTATACATTTGTTCAACATGATTTTATGTGTATCAATAAGATTTTTACCATCATTACTCACAAATCATATCACTTCATGGTACTATTCTTTGGAGAATGTTGGTTGATCTACTGACCAAAGCAAACATTGGCACCCCCATGTTTGCTTCAGCTATTGGTCATGGAGACAACTAGCAGACCTCCAGAACAAGATTCTGCATGCTTGAAAACACTATACCAGAGTCCCATAGTGGTAGACAATATGATTTTAAAATGTCTGTCTCATATTTAGGTTGCCTTCTCTCTCACCTTTGCATGTGTTAATTAACTGATTACTTCAAAGACATAAAATATATAGATACATACTCATCTAGGCTTTTCTACCTGCAAGAGAGGAATCTTATGGCTGAAGGAATAATTCTTCTCTCTACATAAATTATTTTCTCTGAAAGTGACAAATACATATATCTTTCATGAACAAACATAATCAGAGAAAAAGCTTTATTGATAAAATTTAGTTACAATACTAAGTAAATGATAAATTGCTAAGAATATAATTACAATAATATATTCAATTTATAATGTAAAATAATAGAATTTAATATGATACACACTAGTCACCATTTTTACCTTTATTGGTGAAACTTCTCCAAAACTGATCATAAAGATAAATTATTCAAGAATAATAATACCAACTAATGCAGACAGAAATATTAGTTGAGCTTGGAATAGAGTAAATGACTAATTTCAACATAAGAATGCAAAAGGTTTTCAGTGCTTACCCATTATGGTTATGAATCAACCCATTTAGTGCCATTGGGCCAATCTATCGGCCCTAGGGGTATGTGTGAAAAATGCCATGGGTTGATCTATT
>WURS02000010.1:2664031-2684309 GCA_011762765.2 Rhinocypha anisoptera | reverse complement strand
CAGCATCATCAGGTCACGTAACACAGCATCACAACCTGATGATGCTGTGTTACGGCGAAACCTGGTCGTGTTAATAAAGTCATTATTTTTTATGTGGAATTGCTGTCTTTCTATACCTCCATCATGAGACATACTATTTCATAGGCAATTCCTGATTTCTAAAATGAAATTACCATTCACATAAACTAATAGTCAGTTATGGGATAACCTGTTTAACTGATTTAACTTAGTAACATCATTCAACAAACAAGTGTATGCTTTCACCCAGGAGAAGCAAAACGTACAAAATAGAGTATGCTTCTTTTAAAAGGATGCTTTGATTACACACATGAATAAATGAACACTCATAATGATGGTAATATATCAACATGCATTATTAATTGATGTTTTCCTAAAGTTACTAAGAGAGAGAAGTAACAAGAAAATAATGATTACTCCATTCCATATATTCTGGTCAGCTAAAGTGACAGACTTATGTGTACCAATGTCATGCAGTGATTGGTGGTAAGGTGATGAGTGAAGCTGACCGGGTAAGTCTGGGTGTAGCGCTCACTAGCTAACCCAAAGGTCGAGGGTTCAAATCCCACCCAGGGCATGGATGTTGTGTTTGTGCAGATGAGTTTTTCCTACGAGCTGAAGAGGTGAAATGACAATATCTGTCGAAGCACCCTATTAACAAAAATACTTCTAGTACTACTGGCAACTGCAGACCCATGGCTCATTGTACTTATCTTGGAAAATATATGAGCAATGGGGTAAGAAAATTAATGGGGAGATAAAAATGTTTGGACAGGTAGGATAAGTGGAGAGCACAACAGGAGAATAGATGTAGAAAGGGTGGAACTATGGAGCAGGACCAATGGGGGTGTAAATTGGTTTGAGACATTGTTAGGCTTTCTGAATGAAGGACAAGGAATTCTAGATGATGCTAATTTAGTATTCTGTAGCATTTTTTAAAATTTGAATTAAGAGCTTTCCTATTTTTCTTCTGTACATCCTGAATGCATATGCTAATTATAATTCTATATGCAATTACAGTAGAACCTCTGCTTAATGAAATCCAATGAAGCAAAATTGTGCCAGTTCATTATTTGAGAGTTCCTTGACTGGAGGTACATTGCACGTTGCTTCATTCAAGGGCTGAACGAATAAATCTTGTGGCCATTGGTACATATAAGTGATCATGCTATTGAATTTCAGGGAAATTGATTTGAAAATCCCAAATCTGCAATAATCTCTTTCACTTTTTTGAGAAATGTATGCTAAAGCATATATTTATTTTAGTTTCAAAGAAATTAAATTTTCAAGTGGCCAAAGAAGCAAAAGAAATCATACTTCACGATACAAGCAGCTATAGGCATGATATTAAGCAATTAAAGAACTCTTTGAAACATGAATTCCATTTATGAAAATGCCAATCAGTAATTTTGCTGGAGTTGTTGCCAGCGACATGTTGTGAAGTTGAGTATGACAATGTTCTCCAGCACCACCTACATTGAGTGATGAGAGGAGAGGAGGGAAGCGAAGGACGTCACCAATTCTTCACCAATCACCTATGTATCTGTGATGTCTTAATTTTGATATCAGCATTACTGTGGACCCGAATCTTGGCCTGTGAGTCTAAGAAACATGGTGGTTCCTTGGTCAAGGTTTGAAACATACAAACATTTTCATTGTCATAAATGACTAACAGAATCTAATTCGACTGGAAGAAAACTGAAAGTGTAATATAACGGAAGGAAAGATGTTTCTGATTGGCATGTTCCTACCGAATCTGAGTGGCTCACTAAATATTTTAAACTGTAAATATCACACAAAATATAATAGAACAACAAAGTTTTGCAAAATTTTGCTTGGAAGAGGTAAACATTGTAGGGCAGACCCAATATTTCACTTGATTAAACAAGAATTTTCGTGAAGTGGGAGTTCATTAATAAGAGGTATTAAAAAATGCATTTATATAAGTGGTTGACAGGATGAATAGCATTTGATGGTTTAACTGAATTTTTGTTTAAAAGATGTTTGTTAATTAGAGGTTTTACTGTATACAATAATTTCTTTCTTCAAATTTTTCGTAATGTTTTGAACTTCATTTATTGATCCTACTTCAATATCTAATTGTCTTTGAGCTCATAATCTACATTTTATTAAACTATGTAATTGTAGATAACTAGGAGAAAGAGTATATTGCATCCAGAGTAATTAGGTAATAAAATCATATGAATAGAAAGGTATGCAAAGACTGAACAAATAGTATACTGCTAGTGTAGTGCTTGAGGAAGTGATTGAAAACATCCCTGTTAGAAAGAACGTAGGAGTGATGTAAAACTGGAATGCTGCTATGGTTGAAAAAAGAGAATATGGTGTGGTTGGGGAACATGCTTTAGGAAAATTGGACACTTTTGAATCATTTCTTTGCTTGCACAATAACACTGTATACTTCACAATGAAATGAAAAAATGTATTTCATAATGAAAAATATATGTTGTTATCATAATAAAATTTACATTAATAATTTTATGTTCTTAAATAATTAATTTTCAGCTTTGAAGAACCTTTTTAAAGAAAAACTAATTGAATTGTACCACATTCTTTTTTCTACATACTTATGAGGCTG
Organism: Rhinocypha anisoptera; assembly: GCA_011762765.2. NCBI lineage: Eukaryota > Metazoa > Arthropoda > Insecta > Odonata > Chlorocyphidae > Rhinocypha > Rhinocypha anisoptera. Next base: position 2,681,692 of record WURS02000010.1, on the reverse strand, counting down.
CGGGTGGACATTGTTCATTTGTGACATTAAAGATACCTGTGACAAATCTCTTAGAAATCTATATGGAATAAGAGGTAGACCCTTAATATTAAATTTTGCATTTAAATATTGAGTTATTGTTCATAAAAATAGTTTTTAGATTACATTATTAACAAATTACTTTCTTCTAATCTTCTATCATAATTTAAGAACAGACTGAAAATATTCTCATTTTCTAAGACAATATCTAAGAACAACACTCTTTCTTCTATATTTTTATAGTCATCACTCTCTAAGAGTTTTAGTTTTTCTCTGGAGAGGGTAGGCAAAGTAACATTAAATTGAGAATTAACATAAATGTTTCTAAACTTCTAATGCAAATTACAAATAAGGTTAAATTATAGAAATATGGATAATATAATTAAATGCTTAATGCAATGGAGGCTAAAAAAAGATCATGAATCACTACATAATATTTCCTAGCTACATGATAAATATATGGTTATTAATAAAACAATGTAAGAAAAGGATAATTAGGAAATCTTTCATCATATTGACTATGCTAAGTAAATATGTAATGTAAAAAAAATAAATATATCTCTCCTTCATTTGAAACAGCAAGAGGTATTATCACTTCAAAAAGACTATTACCACAATTTTATCTTATACATATACTATATTCATTTCATACCATAATAACCAGCCAGTGTATAAGATTGTGCTGAGCAAACAAAAAGGTGATTTTCCACACCAATAAATAGAAGACAGGATATTTTATTCCTATTATTCTATAAATATCATTACAGTAATTTTATTATAATATTATCATAAGAAACAAAAGTAGTTTAAACCACCCAAAAACCACCAACACCAATCAACACAATAACCTTTGTCTGGGTTGGAAAAAGTGATCACTAGAGCACAGTAGCACAGTATTTTCTACATGTATGATCCCAGGAAATAGAAACCCAATTCTTAAAAATAAACTTCTTAGCTTTTAACATTCAAGTCCCTTTGATCAAGGCATTGGACTCGTTATATTGTAATGTTTTGCCTAGGTGAAACATCAAAAATTTCAAAACTGGTAGTAACTAAATGGACCAAGTATACTACAAGTAAAATGTTAAAGGTTGGTATAAAAACACAAAACAATGGAGACTATACTCACCAGCAGCTTGTGTTGATGAAATTAGCTAAACAGCTGAATCAATATCTTCATTTAGGCTATTCATCAATACATTATGAATAATGTTTCTTATAATCACTCAATTTAAAATATACTCCTTTAGGTATTGACTTTGCCATAATAAAATATACTGGTTTCACCCATCAGTCATTACATATGTTTGTGCACAAAAGATCCAGAGCCCATAACATGAGCTCAAAAGAGAGAATGGTTTGGGTCATTCCACTTGGAAATATACTAGCTGCCACTTTAATATGCAGTTAATTCTAGTCACATTTGAACTTTCATTTTAGGTTCCACTTCAAATATGGCGTTCATATGAATGCTACGAAAACACACTCAGTATTTCTGATCTTAATGATTTCACTAGGATCCACACTTCAATGAAAAAGATTTGATAAAAATATTCATAACATTTCATCTATATTTATAGATTAGTTTTTTCCCAAGCATAAACGCCTATACTATGTTGCACAATGCTTGGAATTAAAAAAACAGGAAAAATGAGTCAAGTGAATTAGCAATTAGGAGTGAAAACAAATTATTTAATTGCTTTCCAAGTCAACGCAATCAATTGCCATTGCATGGAGCGTGGAAGTCATTAGCATTGCTCACTGAAGACATATTAATGACACCTGAGAACAATAATCATGTGTCTTGTACACTTTAAAAGTTTACACTAATTTCAAGGGTTCAAATATTCATAATTCATTAAAGCACTTTGATGAAGAAACAATCCTTTAATGTGTGGATTTCACTCAAACATTCTTCTTCTGAATGCCATAAAGACATAATTTCACTTACGAAAAAAATTGTACTTAAATGTATATATGGCACCATAGCCAAATCAAGATATGCTATAGAGCACATTTCCTGTGGATGAACTTTGATGCCTCAGCATGTTATTATATTCAACAATAGGGAAGTATGATTACTTTCATTCATTTATGTATGCATTTATTGATACTTGTACTAAAAAATGACCATAATTCTCACTTTCTTGTTGATTTCACTTTGAATACATCTTCTTGTTTATAATTTTCATAGATGAAAATTACTGTAGAGGCAAATTCCACATGAATGAAATAATCTCTTAGTGGGTAAAACTGGAACAAACACATTTCTTCTTAAGTTGGATGAGAAAAATAATTCATGTCCAATTACACAAAAACTTTCACCGACAAAGTCAGTCGAAGAACATGTCAGGATTCAAACAGTTGAAGGGCTTATCATCATAGGTCTTCAACACATTGTCATACAGTTTTATTCAGGATATAACCATTGTAACCCTAAAAGTGTTTGATTATCTTTTCAACATTATAACCAATATCATGCTCAAAAGCTCCAGAAGTTAATTTGACACTCATTAAATATTTTTTTTAAGTTTTGGGTAGTTCCAGTTCAATTCTTGTAAGTCCTTAGTCTTGTCATCTACAAGACTAAACTATGGAAACATCCAGGTCTAATAGTGATTCCTGTTTATGTTCATTAAAAACTCAATGTTAAAAAAATAAGTCATGATGGAATCTGTCCAATTTGACTTGACTTGGCATACAAGTTGTAATTTAGCTTGAAATATAAGAATTAGTTTAGCACAAGGCTTTATATTGATTCCAAATTGACAAGTCCATAAGTTGATGGTGATCTTGGTTTTAGAGTGATCAATAATAAGCAATAAGTTTCTTCGGCTATTAACGGTTACTTCTTTAGTAGCTATCACTGGTATTCATGAAAATATCTTCAGGAACAGGAATTATTTATTCATAGTTTCTCAAATTATTCGCCATAACTTTATTTCTTATTTATTCACATTATTCACCATAACTCTTTTTAGATTTAAAATGTAGGATTGAATAAACCAAGGAAATGCTGGTATTTTAATGGACACTAATAGCATACCAAAACACGTATATTGCATTTCAATATTAATAATTTGACTTTGGTCTATTTGAATAAGCACAGGCTAATATAGGAATAAACACAGAATTACTCAAAGCAGAATTGTAGAAAATTGTCACAATTTCAGAAATATTAAATCAATGGTCACTTCTTTGGGCAGAAGATGCACTCTCATATGTTCATATACCCAGGAGAAGTTGATCACTGATTAGTTCAGTCTTGCTCCCTAAGATAGCCTGTGATGATGGCCTTAGAAAATGCATAATTTGGTAAGTAATCACTCCCTGATGAATAAGAATAACTAGCTCAGCAGTTGTACAGTACATGGGGTAGAGAACCATTTGCATATTCCAATCCAACTGAAGAGTTATCAATAATGAAGACTTCCATTTACGTTCTTTCATATTAAGGTTGGCTCAAATTTGTGCAATTAGCTGGCTAGCACAATGGCTAATATTTTTGGTCTTTTTCATCTTCAACTAAAGGCTAAATATCTGATTAGATATATTATCACAGAACAACACTTTGAAGCATATAATTCACTGGAGTTAGGAGTCCTCTTCATGAAGCCTCATATCATTCTCTTTGAGGGAATTGAAACTGATCTTGTGCACATTACTATCCACATAAAACTCAAGTCTTTTTGCAAGTGTTACAATTTGGCAACACTCAATTTAAAAGTGGCACTGACTGATTGTAACATTACTTCATGGCAAATAACATTTTGCACTCCAGATACTAATTACACATGGCAAGAAAATGAAACATTCAAGCCATGTAATTGACTATGCCGTCTCTGGATGGTTGAAAAAGCTTACTATTCACTCACACCTCTATTGTAAGTGAATCACAACTTCCACATTTTTCCAAAATTTTTGAATCGTACATACTTTCACAATTAGATGTGAATAAAACTTCTTCAAGTATCTTCATTTTTCATTACTCAAATTTCAAATATAGACACTGTCAGAAAGTGTAGATCTGATCTTAGTCCTTTCCAACATTTAAGACAATGCTCACAGAATGATTGCTGTGTAATTTATATGGTGATAAAACATTTTCATATGGATGCTGTTTTCTTCATGTCTCAAAAGTTCATATGGCACGATGAAAAGTTTCTGTAGAAATATACAGAATGATGATAAACATTCCTGGAACAATGTACGAAACATTCTATGCTTCATGATCCATGAAAGCTTTTATGCAGGAATAATCAGTATAATAGATCTGCCATTTCATAACCATAATTTAATATATCATATACATTTTTCATTTCTGAAATGGATCCAGAGGGCAATTTCATAAATTTGGAGCACAAAATTCACACATGGCCCATTTCCTGTCTAGCCTAGCAATAGTGATTTTTTTTCTTTCAGTAAGAGGAAAATTGAAAAATGTGGCATAATCAGATTTAAAATGTTGAAGGCTTTCTAACAAATAAATACTAAGATTCTGATTCATTATATTCAATGATTTGTAAATGTTAAATTAATTTCCATGAACATTTTATTATTTCCATATTTGACCAACCATATTTTCATGGTTAAATATCATATTCTTGCTCATACACAACAGATCAGAGCTGCACTCAGGAAAGATAGGTTGATATTTTAATATACAGTATATTAGTTTCATTATTATATTCAGCAAGCAATTTCATCCTTGGTGAGAGTAGTCTGAAATACTTCATTACTTAGCTCATGCCTCCATTGGTTGATCAGATGTAAATAACAATGGCACTATTACAGACAACATATGCATTAAAATGCTTTAGTCTGACAGGAAAACATTAAATGTTATATCCACTATGGGCCTGTTCATGAAGAAGATAGAAATTCCTTTCATGCATGCCTGTTGACACTTGTCAAAGAAGAAAACCGATTGCAATCATTGTATGGTATCACTAAAAAAAAACACCAACAATCACTAATTCCATCCCAAGGAAAATATTTTCCAAAACCAGTATGGAGAAGAGTGAGACTGCATCCATGAGAATGCCAAGGGCTATCTTCATTCATTGTTACTCTTATTGGGTCATGACTTTATCAACTGAATCATATTTTCATCCAATCAAATCCAGGAGAGTTACTAATGATCATTTTATCAGGTCAGAGAATATCAACATCTAGCACAGCTTGTTGATAGATTTGATAAAATATACTTCATATGGCATTCCACTGGAAAATGATTGAAAATTCTGCCAATCAAGTGATAAAATGCATATCCTCTCTCAAGTGATGTAAAATTTGCAAACACTGGACTTTACAGAGGATGAATTTTAACTCCTTTCAAACAAATTCATTCAATATAAATGGAAATCCACTTAGGTGACTGAAAAGCAGATCCAGTAGGCAACTGGACATCTCAGGATGAATTCAATATCCTGACAGGACATTATAGAGAAAAAGAAAAGATAAATGGATGAGAATATGCCCTGGAACAGTGACGTAAACAGGTGGCAGGTTTCTTTAAGCAATGGAATTATAACATGATACTTGATCATTCAAATATCAATTTTAAAGAGGCACATTTTCTGACCAATGTTAAAATTAAGTCAAAGTCCTATGTAAGCAAAATGACTAGCCAGAACATTTGGCCACCAATGACATTTAAATCTTGCCAATTACAGGGCTGAAGAGAGTGTAGAGCATATTAAATAATGCCTGGTGGCTAAATGCTTTGTCAGAAAAATAATGTAGTGGTCAGATGATAAAACATATCACTTCTATTAAATCAATTTTCCATTGTATGAACAAACAAATACACAACCTTGAAATACAGACTTAAATCATTTAAAGTGGATTTCCCGATTACAAAAACCATATAATTTTTATATCATCTTTAATTAACCTAAACAAATCTTGCCTATTGATTTTGGTGGATATCAGCCTCCTGACAATATCAGTCATGTGCTACCACACTTTTTCCAACCCAGGCAAGATGTGACTCAAAATAACTATTTAGAGTCTATGCAAAACATTTACTGATAATGTGAGAATGGAAAGAGGAGACTAGCCTTAAAGATAATAGATTAAGAATTTAACACATACATTATTCTAACTTATAATGAACAGGTTCACACCATATTTGATTGAATTATATACATCAGACGAAACAATATTTCGAAAATTGTACCTAAAATAAGAATTATGACCAACAAATTTGAAATTTCTTACTTCTCCATTGGCATCTCTAATTCTTCTATTGAATTCCTTTCCTTCTAAAATGAGAAAATCATCTCCTGGCTTCAGAATTCCACATTTCGTTGATATCGACCGGGCGGTGTTGATGTTATCACCTGTCACCATGCGAACAGTTATTCCAGCTCGTTGGCATTTTTTGATGGCCTCAGGTACCTAAAACATGAGAAAAAGATCAAAAGAAATGCAATGCAAGTGCATAAATGGATGATAATAAAGGCACTAAATTATCTTTTGGGATTTTTCCAATATTTCAATGAATCCCTGGACTAGCATACAAATTTTACGTGTAAATTAACTGTAAACTTAAAAATGAATGGAAGTTCCATTTACTTTTTAATTTAAACATAAAATGAACAATTTTATATTCTATGATTTATTAAATAGCAGTTTTATGAATACTAATGCTTTGTTTCGCATTAATGATACGTCTATATATATCATCATTTATAATTTTTGTATGACAGAATCTCAACTTGTTCGCTATTAATTCTGATCTAAATCAACACAAAACAAGAAGTAAGAAAAGTCTTCACAACAACTCAATAAGGATTATCAGAACAAAGCTGGGGCCATATGAAATGGGCCACAGACTGGATAACAAACTCCCAGTTTATATAAAAAAAATTACATCCAATGAGTCCTTTAAGAAAATGGCCAAACAGTATTTTCACAAAAATAATTACTACTCTACCAATGAATACCTACTGGATGTATGAAATTACATGTTTTTCAACTAAATTTTTTTGTTAATCTTATATGTAGAATTTGATTGAATTTTGTAACTGCATGATTTACTGTATTGTTTTTTGTGTCAACCTCTTTTTCTTATATTGTTTATTTTGTTCAACCTTTCATATATATTGTTTAATATCTATACCTTTTGGCATGTCATATATCTTCATCGTAGATCATTTTGACAAATAAAGTATTATTATTACTGTCATTCATAAAAGTGAAATGCAGAATAAGATAAAGTCAAATGATTATTAGAATAGTTTATTTTGGAGTTACATAAATAACATTTGTAGTAATTCACTCAAATAATTCTCAATTATATTTAATCAATATGAGTACCAGTATTGAAGGAATATGCTGTATACGAAAACCCCTAAAAGACTTGAGCCTATATGGGAGCCAAAACTAAAATGCTGATTAATTAAGATTTGAATGTTGCAATATACAAGTTATACAGTACTAGTAGTAATTTAGTGTCTTAAAAATAAACCCAGAATAGATGCTAGTATCCAGAGATATACTACTCTTTTTGAAAAGCAGAGGGTTGGCAAATATATTTTTCCCTTTAGTCCTAAGCTAAAAATTAATAAAGATTAATTTTTACAATTTGATTAATGTTGAATTATGCTATAAGAATTGTTGAATACAGAAAATGATTGGGTAACTTATTCCTCTGATGTTATTTTCAATATGGTACTTACCAGTAAAAATTAATAAAAAATTGGCCTTGTCAACATATTTATTGATCATAAATAGTTAATAGGCCAATAATAAACCATTTAAAAATCTTTACCAAGGACACATAAGGCAACCCTCTGCCCCAAGGAAACAAGAAGAAGAAAGTGAAAGGCCTATATTTTTAAGACTTTCTTTTCTCATCTTAGAACTCATTTGCACAAGCTATAAATTGTTTCAGAATTTTAGATAGCTAAATACTTGCCTCTGGACGAACTGGATCTTCAATTCCAACAACACATAATCCAGTCAGATTATTCACTATGTTTTCCTCATCATCCCAATTAGGCTCATTATCAATGTGAACTTGATTTATCTCAGCTTTACCAGGCACAAAATCACGAAAAGCTATTGAAATTGTTCTCAGTCCATCAGAAGCCATTGGCTCAATAATTTGGCGAACTAATCTTTCCTGCATCTCTCTAGTAAATTTCTCCAAATGTCCATCACGACCATAAATAAAAGCACACCTACATTTGCAATAGAAACATTGACATGTAAAGGACTTTTGAGGGAAAAACATCTATTTTAAGCAAAAATTATAAATACATTGAGCTTAAGATCTAAGAATAAGAAGCATTTGGTAATAAAAAATGGTGTAAGCACAAAAATCAAGAAAAATAGTCAGGGTTATGGCTACATACTTCTTCATGACTATCTCTGAGGCTCCTTTGGTGAACAGCCTATAGCCTCCACCTTCCCGAGGAACAACAGTACTCATCGATTTACGAACTGAGTTAAATGTGTAAACTCTAGTAAATACTTCTTCTGGCATATCATCCCTGATAGTTTGATAGCTTTTATTCATACTTTGGACGAATCCAAGAAGTGCACATTCAGTCTTGTTCCCAACTTGTTTAGGCAATTCTCCTGGTTCTTCTGCTGGCTGAAAAATTCCAAATAAAAAGTATATAAAGCATATATGTAAAATTCCAAAATAATATATATTATTAATCAACTGATGTAAATATTCTATTCACCACAAACTTTTTTCATTACTATTACATCAGGGTTACCTCGTAGGAATAAAAGAGCACCATAAGGCATGGTAAAACAGTATCATTAGTTAATGATTATACATAATAATAATACATATGTAAGAATATAAAACCTTTGATGGTGAATTTTATGCAGAGATGAGACTTCAATACTTCAACTAAGATGGTATGGCAGCATTCAAAATTTCAATGTTCAGTAGAGAAATTGAACATAGATGCTGATAAATTACCATTTAAATACAGTTCAATTTTAGAAAATTAGTTTGATATTAACGAGCGTCTTTCTGCTAACACACTGCAATTTTTTAGCCAAATAGTGTTGTAGGTGGTAGTAGAGCTCTCGTAGTATTAAGCACACAGCAACAGAAAATTTATGTATTCGAGTAGGGGAGTTGTTCAATTTCCAAATCTATCTATAGTTTCCAAGAAAGGTCTAGTAACCAGAAAACCACTCAGCTTGAATTAAGCTGTAGATCATATGAGGCATCACCATGACTTGAATCTGGCTCCGCCATTAATGCACCATTAAATGTTGATGATGAAGGACAATATACTGGTTAAGGTAAGTTTCTGATGAACTCCAAATTCGAACTACCAAGCCTCATGTTAAAATAAATCCTTCTTCAAGTCTCCATACATCCAACCATCACTAGCCAACCAACTATCACTCTAAAATACCTATACTCTCCCTCTATTAGTCCTCAATCCCTTTATATCTGTCCCATATCTTCCCCTTCCTTTGTAAGTATACTCTCACTCACTACAGATGGCTCTTTGGACTATTTCTTTCTTGTTCATTTTGTGACAAGTGAACCACTATCAAATAAAAGAGAAAAAACAAGGCTGGATGGTGCTCAGCCACTTTAATTGATTGTCATCCTATGTTTCCAGCCTAAAGATGGTTTATCTATAGTAGCACACCAACTTAATCTTTCACCAGGCAGCCTCATCAGACCTTTTGAGTTCTCACAGAAATGAGTGAATGGTAACCAAGTCGAGGAGGCACAACTGATGGTTGGATGGAAGCCTCCTTTTCTGATCCTAAGTTTTCAATCTAAAGATTGGTTTAACTACTGACCCCTGCCTTAACACAAATCCCTCTAAGCCACAACTCTATGTAATTCTTACCAGCTATCATTCTATTTAAAATTCTTATTCTTTTCTTATCTCTACTGGCTAACCCAACATTTTACCCTCTACTACCCTACTAGATGGGGAAAGAGGTACTATAAAGTCTCAATCTCACCCCAATAATGATGTTAAATTATTACTATTAATAATACAGTTCAGCATCCCATTGCTTTTGAGTATCCCTTCCATTCATTTATCCTGCCTTCTTTCAGATTTCACTCAACTATTATGTCTTCTTCTCCCCTCCACTTGATTGTCTTCATTGAGTGTTGTGTGAGGTGTGTTTGCACATTGTGGTGAGCCCAGCTCTTTTCAATGTAAACCCAACAAAAAGAACCTAGCACTGATGTCATGCCTCTGCAGCCAGTGGGATATAAGAAGCCAATCCAAAGGAATCTCACCCTATTCTCAATGATCAGAGCACTGTACAGAGTTGACAGGATCGAGGGTTAGTAGATGAAGACTTTCTGACTGGAGATAGCATGAACCCCCTCCCTTCTCCTGCCATGGCACCCAGGTAAGGAGACAAGGAACCAAAATTAGAGGCTGGAGGAAGAATGAGAGTAGACGTGGTAGTTTGACCTAGCCTACCAAGATGGAGGGGTTCAGGCACATTAGAACTATGACTATTTTTTATCTGTTTTCTACTCTGCCCACTTTGCCACTACACTACTCCATCCTTTGCCAAACCTATATCTCTAAAACCTCCAATCTAACCTCATTATTTCTCAGATAACTATTGCAATGTAAAGCACTTAAAAAACTATACATAACTATGATGCATTCTAACCAATATCTTCTGGTGCTTACAAGTATACCAGCATCTCTTGAGGTGTTTCAGTGAAGTGTTCATTACTACCAAATTACTGCTCCTCCAAAAATCGACCAATTTTTCCCAATAATCATATATTAACCCTAAACCATATTCACTTACTTCCTTTTCTTCTCTCACATGACAGCATAGTAGCAGTTTCTCCAGCATCTCATTTTCTATTTTGATTTTGATGTTCCTTAACTTTCCTGACCTCAAAAACATCCTCTACATTACCCTCTCTGCAGTTATGGTGATACAAGGATTTTCTAAGATGATAACCACAGAAGCCTCATTGCCTCTCCCACTGTAGGGCAAGGCACCAACTTCATTGAGCTGAGTGCTGTAGTTGCTGGGATTCAATTTCATTATTGAGCTCATCATCATGGTCTCAGAAATACATAATTGAGGTGGTCATCCAATTCTGAGGAGATTTTCCAATTCCTTCCTCAATAGTGTTTTACATGTGACACCATCACTTTATGGCTGCCCCTCTGCGGACCAGATACCAATGCAGCCACTGTGTGGTCTACCTATCATCTGACTCCTACCCTTTGCTCCTTATGATATGGATGACCCTACCAGGAGCAATAATTAATACTCCACCCAGTGCAGTTCCATGGGTCACTTGAATGTGCAAATCCTACCACAACAAGGTCAAGGTCCAGGGGGAGTGACACCATCATTACATTCATTATAAATTATATGATAATCAGGTAGACTTTTATGCAAGGGGGATCAAATATAAATCAGAATATCTAATTTTACCTTAGGTGAAGTGCTTTGTGCATTAGCTTGATATATGCGAGTGGGATGGGGATGTTGAGTGGAGGAGAGAGCACTGGCACACCTCGCCAGAGGAGATTGACATTCAGTAGGTTAATATCTGAGCATAGGGTACTCTCATCCGCTGAGTGATTGATTATAATTCAAACTTTGCTTTAGGAAGGCATAAAATCTCCTGAAATTTTGTATTGACTGACTGCACAATTTGCTGATAAGACTCTTTCAACTACCCAGATCTATAAATGCTAAGAAAAATTCTCTAGTGGCTGAGAATTAATGGAAAAAAGTCATGTATGCTGACCCTGGAGAATAATCACTATGGGAAACATTTATGCAATCCGTAAACTGATTGAAGATGACTGAAAATTATCAGCAATGCCCATATTCATCCCTGTGATTACCACACTGTTGGACAACTCAAGGAAGAATTAGGTCACTCTTTTGATGACAAACTTTTGATTTAAGAACCTAGAACACTCTTTTGATGGCAATATTTGGAATAATAACCTATGATCATATCACAATGCAAGCAGTAAGCATTAGCACATTTCACTCACCATAACGCGTGATGTGTAAGCAGAATTTATAGCAATGCCATGAATAATCAAATTTCCAACACTCTCAGGAATATCAGTAAATTTAGGAATTGTCTTGCAATGCTTGTCACAGATGTATGCTTGAACCACAGTCATTCTGGAAGGAAAACAAATCATGATTAAAATTTAGTGATAAACAAATTAGCTTAATAAGTAATTAATAAAATAAATTGACATGATATGGTCTATAGCTTCAAGAAGAAGCAGAGAGGATTTGTTCTCCAGCTGCTTTATCTTGAGTAACACTAAAAAATAGCTGTCTTATTTCCCATAGGGGAATAATCATCATGTAGGAGGGAGGACATGAATCCACAATCTTAGCAACCATGTGCATGACCATAAAACCAGTGGCAATGAGTGATTTATGCTAAAAAATCAATCCTTTCAGTGGTTCACATCAAATGAGATGCTAACTGCATTAGGTTATGATGAACTGAAGAAAAAATTCAGGGGATCAATGGTGCACACCCATCGGGAAAGAGTATTAAATGGAGACCATTTTTTTTATTTTTTAAATATCCAAAGAAGCCTGATGCATTTGATAGCTAAGACAATTTACAAATAATTTTTTTTTAAGTTTTCACTTTTTGATAATGCCATTAAATATTACAGTCAAACATTCATCTTCATAACCATCAAAACTTTAACCTTTTAAAATTCATAAGAGAAAAGGTACCATACATATCAGTGTTTTTATTTGAGAATTTTAAATTAAAGCCACCTTATATGATGCATTATGCCATGCATGAACCCTTTCATGATCTTGTGGAAAATGATCTTTCTGAGAATATTGGGATAATGTGAGGAGAAATAAGAATATGTTCTAATTTTTTCTCAGCATGCATGCATGATCAACACATGTCAGCCCATGTTTGTTATGTGAAATTGTAAGATACCACTTCAAAGATCAAAAATTATATTGTCATTACTTAGAGAATAGTTCTATGACAAATAGACAGTTAAAAAATATAATACGATATATTATAAAAATGTAGTGTGTACTTATTTCATCAAGCCCTGAGTGAAAAATAGCTGGATATCTAGTAGTGGAAAGTAGTATGTTATTTAAGTGTACAAAACCTCTGTGCAGTTTCTTGCACTGTGAAATAGTGGACACATGGTTGGCAAGACTTGAAAATCATGCCACTGTGGATCCTTTATACACAAACTCCTCCAACTTTAGAACAAATGGACATAATTTACTGCCACACACTAAGTAAGGCCAAATTTCATCTTGTGATTCTGCCATGCAAGTATATATAGTTTCTGATGAGATCATGCAAGAGCTTTTGTGTAAGATGGCCTTAAGAATATATGTACTGCCAATGCTATAAACTAGAAATATGGACCTGATAAAAGGGTGAAACAACTTGGTCTTGTCAATTTGCAACAACACTATGGAAAAAAAAGAGATGGGAAAATTGCAACACCACTAAATTGAGTAGAAAAATTTCTCAAAAAAATATTATTAAGAAGTATTAGTTGAAAGTAGCTTTTGGTACTTATTCTTTGAATGTCATCATGTACTCATTAAAGACAAAATTATTCAATTCAATACATACATATTGAATTCTGAGAAAAATTTCCATTATGCAAGTATGAAAAGAACTAGTAATTAACTGATTATCAATAACTTATATATATTTACAAAACTTTTTAATAAAAAATAGCTTTGATCCAATTCATTAATATAAAATGCGAATTAAGGCTCCGTGTGATTAGATAATGCAAAATTAAGTCTTAAAATATCCACGGAAGTAATTTTGCTCTTTCAAAAAATATATTAGTAAAAATTTACAAACTACATTTCTTATTTTGTTACATCTAACTTACCTGTTTGTGGTAAGAGTTCCTGTTTTGTCAGAACAGATAGCAGTGGCATTTCCCATGGTTTCACATGCATCTAGATGCCTTACAAGATTGTTGTCTTTCATCATTTTCTGGCGAAGAATTCATGTTGGACATGTATTAAAAAATTGAAGATGACACAATTAGGAAAACTTTTGGAAGTTCCATAGGATGCTTTAGCCTCCTATGGAACTTCCAAGAGATTTCCTAACAAACTTTATCCTCAGGAGGAAATTTGATTGAGGTTCTGTGAATGTCAACCAAATTTCTTCATGGGAATAAAGTATTTACATAATCTACTTCCTTCACCGGTTCTTAGATTTATTCCATTCTAACTTTTCACTATTAAATTAACTCTTACTAATTTGTTAATTAATTAAAATAAAATCTTCCAAAACCTATTGGAAAATTTTTTTGCAGTAACCAAAAAAGGTCTTAAAAATGCCCCCAGAAATTACAATTACACTAAAATATCATATATCGGACTTCAAGGAGCAAACATTTTATAATACCTATAATAACATCTAGCCCACATATACTTTTACAGTATCTTATGCACCATTTGACATCAAGAGTATTAGATAGAACAAAGAATTTAGGGTGAAAATAAATTTGAAACCATTTTTATTTTCACTTGACATCTTCTACGTACAATATTTGTTTTACTCAATACAAGAATTCATCACTAATATCATTATTAAACAATCATTTAACTGATTAAAAACATATTCATGGTATTCTATCTTTAGCCTAATTCTGCATCATTCTTGCTATGATATTTAGCAATTTAGGTGAAAAGCACTTTCTATGAGAATCTAAATGTCATAGGTCAGAAAGATAATTCTTGGGTAGGTGATAAGAAACTTGAAAGTGTTTCTTATTAAGATAAATCTAAGGAAATAAAGGAAGGAATGAGGCCACAGCAGTTGGGTGTGTAATGTGTGAAGTGAAATTCTCAAATTATCTAAAATAGGAAAAAGCATGAAGGAATAAAACAAAAAGTAATCATTTAGATAGAGATACATGTGAACTGTTCCATGCTTATATTATTTTGAAAAATACAATAACAATTATATAAAAATACAATCACAGTTAATTATTCTAAATACATAAAGTATTTATCTAGTCTGGAACAGGGGTGTTAATTTCTGCTCTATAATAGATCAAAATCAAAGAATGTCTCCTGTATTCACACTTTACTTGGTTATATTAAAATTATTGTTTACTATTACATACTGTCCAATGCCTCCTGATTTCACTTCCTGACCTTTTTTGCAGATAAGTGCTTTTCACCTGAGATTAATTATATAGTATATGGGTGATACAAGGGAAACCAAAAAACATAATGCTTTTGGATTAGAAAAAGGATAAGTTTAATACAGAAGGTAGCAAACCCTAGGAGGAACAAGACAGTTGTCGAGTACTCGATGCAGAAAGGGCAGATAACTTTTTAAACCCCTACTCGTCCAGGACTCTCATGGGCTTTTGGCATGCAGGCTTTAACACAATTACTCATAAACAGGCTACTATGTATCTAAAAATATAAATAAATAAATGTGTGTGTATAAATATGCATGTGTTTGTGTTCATATATTTAGGATTGGTTTGCATCAGCAGTCCTGAAATGGTCTCTCTTCTATCTAAATTCTCTTCTTCTATCTACTTCTTTCTCAACCAGGCTTGGCTTCTCATTTACCTGGTTCAGAATTTCTTTGTTGGTCACTCTATCTACCCAGTAAACTCACAGCATCCTCCAGCAGCACCACATTTCAAATGCTATTAATCGTATTTCCCCATCCTTCATTAATGTTCATTTTTCACTACCATATAATACCACACTCTAAACAAATGTCTTCATGAGCATTTTATGTAGCTGGAGTTTGAAGTTTTTTAAGTGAAAACATTTGTCTTCTTACTGAAGGCCATCTTAGTCTTGCGTATTCTGGTAGATGTCTTACTCTGACAAGTTGATCAATGAAACTTTTCATGTGATCTACAATGAAATGTACCCTAGCGTGACATGGGATTTAGTTCCAAATCTGGCTACTACCATTAGTTTTGTTTTTGGATACCTTATTTTCATTTTGTTGTACCAACTGAGTACTGCTTGAATCTTTTACAGAGCCTCAGTTATTTCTTCCTCACTCTCTGCCAAGATTGCTATGTCATTGACAAATTGCAGCAAGTCAATCTTCAAACCCTGCACTTGTGCTCCCCTTAAATGGCTCAACACCTCTCTCATTTCATCAAGACCTCCTTGTATGTAGCAGTTGAAGGGGACAGTTGTCATTGAGCAGCCCTGCCACACTCACTGTCTGTTTTTTGCCTCCAAGAGGTGAATCCACCTGAGTTTCTTTGCAGACATTGTATCCATGGGGGAATCATGGTTGGAAGAGTTAGCTCCCACCTCCCATTGATGGCACCTGGCTGGGTGCGGTGGTGCATTTCAAGGTATTTCAGCATCCATACCATTAAAAAGTAAAACTAAACCAACCAAAAATGACTCAAAATTTCTCTCTTCTGGAAAAGCAGTTACGCTAGGCGGACCTTAATTATCTGTGTTGGACCTTATTTTGTTTTTAATCTATGTTAATGACATAGTCAACATATATTCTAATCTGTGACTAGTGTCTACACAATATTCTATGCTAATGACACAAGTGTCAATATCTTGGCATCATCAGAAGAGAACTTGACTTACAGAGCAGACATTGTCACCCAAATTATGCATGATTAGTGTTTACACTATTCCCTGAAGCTTAAAGTAGCAACTTTTATTTCTCTAGCAAAAATAAGGCTCCTTCCTTCTATATTATAAACCATAAATGGGCCTTTAATCCCTCAAAACTCTCTTTAGTGCTCAGCATTTAGGGGTAGTTTTAAATAAAAACTTTTCATGGGATGACCATATTTACAAATTAAGGAACAAGCTGAACTACATGAGTTTTCCCATTAGAAACATTAAACATATTCCAAATATTGATAAACACTTATTTATCTACTACAGTGAATTTTATTCTCACTATATTTGGTATTCTATTTTGGGATGTTTCTCTCGATTATAATACAGTAGAAGTCCACTATAGCGAGAATGGCTTATAACGAGAGTGTCACTATAGCGAGTGATCGTTTTGCATTGGTTGGTCCACGTGTTAAAACATAGGGAGTTCCGTCGGTTATTACGAGTGATCACATCTGTACTATCACTAGAGTGAGTATATTTTTCAGTGGTCGCTGTTCGGGTTGCATAACCCACAGGATTTGAACACTCATTACATTGTCATGACTAGCGAATCTACATTGTAAGGAAGGCTTTGTGGTGATTTTCATTATGAGAGACTTTGTGGTGATTTTACATTAGGAGAAGTTGTGGTTGTATGTCACAGACTTTCCTGGGGAATGACTCAACAACTTATCTTGGAATAGGTACTCGTCTGTCATTTCCTGCTCAATTTGTTTCAGTAGTGATTACCAGGTTTTTCAGAGGCTCTTTGCCATTGCTACAGTTAGGATGGATGAGAAAAGAAAGGCCTTAAATTTTGAAATGAAATTTGTTATCATTGATGCTTGTGAAAGTAAGGACACTAATAAATTGGAAATCGGCTGCCAATATGGCTTGCCGTCATCAACTTTGTTCACCATTCTGAAGAATGAAGACAAAATTAGGGCTGCCTATTCATTACAACATGCAGCAGGGAGTAGCAAGAAACTGCGACTGGCAAATAATACTGAATTGGAATCGGTGTTGTTTGAT
>WURS02000010.1:2510559-2521504 GCA_011762765.2 Rhinocypha anisoptera | reverse complement strand
CCCCAGCAGCCGACTACATCAGCTCCATCCGACTGAGGATTAATGCGATTCCTCTTCGATCCAGGACCTCTCGTGGCCGCCTCAACAGCCAAAGTTGTAGAGCTGTGGTACGGCAGAAACCCTAAACCATGTTCTGCAGGACTACCATCTGACCCATGACCCTAGGGCGAATAGGCACGATGCAACAGTCTCATACCTGGAGCGAGGTCTGGAGTACCTAGTCTTTAGTGTGGTAAGGGAGGAAAAGTATAGAAGCAATGAGGGATTTCATATACCGGATCTAATTGCCACAAATGATAACAAGATCTATGTTATAGACGCTCAGGTGGTAGGCAAGTAGGTCGACTTAGAGAAGGTGAACACCTGGAAGGTGATGAAGTACCAGGGGAAAGAATCGCTTATTAAGAATCTCAAGGAGAGACAGGGCCTGCAGGAGATTGATGTGTTTGTGACCACCTTGAACTGTTGGGGGATATGGAGCAGGAGATCAGTTCAGGATTCCTTGAAAGCCGGGTTGATCAGGAAATATGATATCAGGATACTGGCCAGTTAGGTAATTGCGGGGGGCTTAATTTCCATAAATATCATTAATAAGCCCACCAGCATCAGACCTGTAGCCGAAAGAAATGGGGTAGGATGATGGCATCATGAGTCCGCCTGCAGTGGTTGCCGCCTTCCCTGATAGGCAAAATCAGGTGGCGTGGGTTTTATTGGGTATGGGCCAGGTTCCCTGGCTGAGTCCCACACTTCCCAGGGCCACCTTCCCTGGAAGTACGTAAATGCATTTTCCACACCACCTCAAAAAAAATTAGCCAATGGGTTACCCCCAGGCTAACCCAGCCAGCGATAAAAGAGGAGCAAGGCTACATCAACAAATGAGAAATAGTTCTGTGGTCCATTACTATGATTATCTGATGATCATAAAATAACTTTTTCTTACAACTGTGAAGATACATTTCTACAGCACATACATTTCTATGGTAATAAGCTAATAGCTTTGTTTTCCTTTGTACCACAGGTCATATTTTCTTATGACGGAATATGTTGGACATTACTGTTAATTGTTTCTCCCTCTTTTCCTTTTAAGACATGCCAAAAAATATATTTTCTTGGAATACTATTGTATCTTAATCTAGTCCCAGTTTCTTGTATTCTAAGTAGATGGAATGCACTTCATTTTGTTTAACCATGTCACAGACTCTTAATGAAAAACTATTCTTCAAGTGAATAAGTTGACCAGAAATAACAGCTTCTGACCAGGTTATTCTAGAGGGTAGCATGCTCACGGGGTAACCCAAAGGTTGCAGGCAAATATTATAGGTTCAAGTGAGATTTCATGGAAGTGTCATATATGGAATGATTAGAAATTTGCAATTTTCCACAAAATATGACTAGTTCACCTTGATTACAAATATTTAGGCCATACGATTTAGGAAATAGGAAATACCTATTTTTGTTTTAATCACATTAAACTTAACTAAACCTTAATTGAAGATTCAGAATGTGAGACCGAGGAAAATCTTAGGGAAAAACTTAATATACCCTGCATTAATAGACTTATCATATTATTAGGAATAGAAAAAAGTTAATGTGGAAAACATGAGAAGAAAGTATAAGGGACCAAAGTGAAATGAACTGCTCAATTTGAATCTCCTAGAATTCACAAACCTAATGAATGACTGACAGTCATCTCCTCAAGCTGTAATGAAGACATCCACCAAATGATTTTCATGAGTATTAATGCAAACAGGTTTCTCTTCCATTATCTTTGATCAGGCTATCATTTCACCTTGGATAGTGACTAGCATTTATTTGCCCTGGCCTACCACAATACTTTTCTTCCTTTTAAATGCTTATTTTAGGCCAATGATGGTCAATTTGTAATGCTACAGTTCATTAGTTCTCCAAACTCTTTAGATATCTTCTATGTTTTAAAACCTAGCCTGAAGTAACACTGTCCTGTAAATGAGAGTATTGAAAATGCTTTCTTCGCACAGAGGTAATATACTTGCAAATATCTCATATGGGTGATATCAACTTATGGTAAAAAACATAATTTAAATTCAAATGCATGAAAGAAAAACTGGAAAAATAATGGAGTACATGGAATTTGAATTTCTGAGATGTGACATTGTAGTGGTGTTAGCTGACCATTTAGTTCAAAATTCAGTAACACCACAGTTGTTTCTGCCATACCTTAACCCAATTTTTGAAATGAAATTTTAGCCACAATGGTGAAAAGTACTAAATAAATTTTAGAAAATATATAACACCACATAAAAAATTCTGAGAAGTTAATTTATTAGATAGCCATTTGAAGTTTTATCCTAAGAACAAATGGTTGCTAGTGAGGAAATTATTTTCAATTCTGCCCAAAATATGATTACTGCAGCACAATTACTTGAAATAAATTGGATGATCATTTTGCAAAAATAATAATATATTACTACTACATATGAAGCACTACATTAAAATTTCATGTATTGATTAAGAGATAAAAAACACTCACATCCAATTTTATCACAATTGAACCCATGGTAGTATTGTTCGATTGTTGCTCTTTCAACGATCTCTCCAAGGTAAGGACGACGAACAAATGAAGGCAGACGGTACCCTGGCTGGCACCTGCACTGGTAGCCACCTCTTCTGAAACCCCATCCATCTATGGGCTCACACTTAAAAAAAGATGATAAATGAATATGATTGTTGTAATGATTTGCTACTACTCTTGCATGCTTCACAGATTTATTTCATTTGGCAGTAGATATTATCTTGTACACTCATAAAATTTAAAGAATGTACATATTTTAAGGGACACAATTCTGCAGCAAGAACCATTTCGGGAACTAGAAATGGAAATATTTAAAGTTCTTTACAGATCTGAACCTATTTATTTACCTTAATTCTACACATTTTCCAAATAAATATTTCATTAAATTTTACTCCCTACAATGAAAACTAGACAGACCAAATAAAAATGTATTTATCATAGGAATAATTGTAGTAATAATAATTTATTAATTTCCTTTGGCCACGATACATGGCATTGAAAGAAGTCAAAGATACATCATACTTAATACAAATAATGGGTTCACATGAAAAGTATGCCTAATTACTGGAAGTTGTCACACAGAAATACGTTGACTTAATAATACACTTTTTTAAAAGTAGCTCTTTAACTTTAGCTTTAAATGTACAATTAGAAGTAATTACTTTGATATCATGGGGTAGTAATATTATATATCACCGAAATGGAATACCAGGGACCTTTCAGAGTGTCAGAGAGGGAGCATGATCGTAAGTGAATATTGTTTGAAGTTCGTGTGTATTATATTCATTATTGAATGTGAAAATGCTTATGTTTGATTTAGCAAAGATTGCACAAATTAAGATATAAACAGGACGAAATGTAAGTAATAATGAGTAGATAATATCTGCCATTTGATCTTACTAGTTATTGTGATTTACTGGAATGTTAATAAATCATATAAAATTGCTGTGGGGAAAGCAATGTGGCAGATCTGAATTCCTTTATAATGAAATTTTGCAATCTAAAGATTCACCTAATGTGGATTATTTGGGAATACTTTTGATAGATGACATTAAGTGTGTCCAAAGACAATGAATAAACCACTCATGATACAAAAAATAGGCAAGTTTATATTAAGTTGATGCCAAACTGAATGCCAGGAAGGCTTATAGGATTGAGGTTGACTATTAATAATAATAAGTTTTATAAACACTGTGTTAATATAGGAAAAATTACATTAAATACCATAAAAAATACAGAAATTGTAAAATTTCAATAATTCTTTTATAGAATTTGAAAATTGGAATTATGAATTTTAAGATGTACTTTAAGTAAGGATTTATTACTCGATCGCTTCAATTATGTACTGTTGCTGAATTTATGTTAAACCTTTTTAATCCTATTAGGTCATAAAAAGACCAATAAAGATATCACTTGAATAACTAGCAGAATGTGAATTACATGACACAACTTTTTCAGTTGGCTTCTGTTTCAGCTTTAAAGTTTATGCTGGTAGCAAATAAAAAATCTTTTTTCAGTGTTTTTATTACGTTATTGTAGACATTTGTCTACAAACTTTGTGAGTGAACTTAAGAATATTACCTCAGTGGTTTCTTTTTTACAGCGAGCAGTCCCGGCAAATCTGTTAGGTCCACTGTTCCCTTTACCTTTAGGACATTGATTGATGTCAATTCTATCAAAATTCATTTCTAGGACAGAAATGGCAGTGTACCTATAAAAGAACATTAGCCTATATAAGAACACAAACATATATGAACATATATGAAAATGCTAACTTTATGCAAGCAAATATTGAAATTAAATTTTTATGACATACTTACGTAGGATATTCAATGTGACGAAAACCTGTATGTCGAGGATAAATGTCAGCAATAGGAACAACAGCCGCTATTATCCATTCATTTGATCTTTCACAGTCAAAATATGGTCTTGTCCATTTCACAGGACCAGGATACTCATCAGCACCTGAAGTGAATGGAGTGATGTAACACGTGTTTCAGAGACCTTAATGTAAAAATAATTTGATCCAACAAACCTGGTGGGCCATGGAAGGTGAATGTTTCATTGGTATTATTTGCGTAACGTATTTCAACTTTGTATGTGGTTTTTGTATCATGCCTCCCTACAACATTATCTGGTAACCACTTTTTGTACCTGAAATGTAATTTTTGATATAAATAACGATATACATCGTTCGTCTGGGAATTTAGGGCATTTGTGAATAAAATCTGCCATGGTTTTGAGAAAAAACAATATTCCAGTCGTATATTCATAAAGACACTATCTGTGAATCGGCAATTTCTAGAAAGAACAAAAGATACATCGGGAAAGTTATAGCATGAGAATGTACTAGTATGACATTAATTAAAGAATATACGGTACCATTCATTAATTCTGTAGAAGTCAGAGGTATAATCAGCGCTTAAGCTTCCATTAGGTATTGCTCCAAGATCTTGAACAGTGAATGTATTCAGAGTCGACGTCTTTTCAAAGTGGATAGGATCGTTGAAATCGTCAGCCCTGTCAATGTATTGGGTTGTAAGGTGTATTTTAGTTACTCAAATAAAAGTATAGGTTATGTGGAAATAAAAGAAAACTAGTTTGTAAAGAGACTCACCTAAACGTCCTAGGTGCAAATAGCGGCATAGTTTTGTTGAAAAATCCTCGATATGACGGCGTGTACGACTCATTAGGAGAAAAATAAATGGCACTGGCATTAATATACGGGTTAGCGGATACATCGGCAACCGTGGATAGGAAATAATACATCATCCCAGGGTCGTATGTGTCATTTATAGCGGGTCTAATAAACCTTGATTGAAGTATATAACTCCAGAAGAAGGATCGACTTAAGGCCATGTTATGGAGATGAAGAAGAGCTGTCCGGTTAGGAAACACAGGATTGATGTTTATGTCCTTGATGTCAGGTAAGTGTGAAACCGTATTTTCGGGAAGATACAAATCTCCTAAATGCTGAATTTGACAATTTTCTGCCGTCACTTTATTCATACGCTCACGAATTTCATCAAAAGAATCTTTAGTCTGCCATTCATATTGCCCATTGACAACACTCGTAACCAGCACCAGTAAACACGGCAAAAGAGGCCAAAAAGCCATGTTGATATCACTAATAGAAACTCTAAAAACACTGTCAATCTTTCACAAAAACACCATGATGATTATAAAAATATTGTAGGCAACAAATAAATAATCCGCAACTCAGCGTCTGTTGGAAATAATTGAAATTCCTACACTTACTTTCAAACATCAACCAACAGGTGTCACTGGTTCCAAAGACAGCCACACCTGCTACGCCCATACCCCTGTTATGTCTGCAATCCCGAATACATTAACCTAAGCTCTACCTGTTATACCTAATGATATTGAATGACATAACCGGGATTTCAAAATATGACACGGAAAAACCAAAATTCTGTTTTTAAAATGTTAGTTCTGGTTTGGCGCCCGGTCTTTGCCCCAATCAATGTAAATTGCGTTTAAACTCTTTGTATTCTCTTTCATTCGGTGATACGTTTCTTCTAGTTTATCACTTTAAAATTACGTCTTTATTTATCTTTAACGTATTCTCAGGACAATTTCTGCTACAGAATTGGTAAAGAAACACATGAGAATTTTTCCATATCATTGAGGAACTTTA
The DNA here is from genome assembly GCA_011762765.2 of Rhinocypha anisoptera. NCBI lineage: Eukaryota > Metazoa > Arthropoda > Insecta > Odonata > Chlorocyphidae > Rhinocypha > Rhinocypha anisoptera. Next base: position 2,515,295 of record WURS02000010.1, on the reverse strand, counting down.
CTTCTTTACCTTGTGAGAATATGGTAAAAGTGGCAGAGACAACAAAAAACGCGCTAGCAAAGAGATAATTACATTGACAAAAACATAAATGAAGATAAGTCAGAGCCTTTTTAAGTGAAGCGTGTCTTCCGATCCTTGAGGAGGGAAGTTGAACGTATATTAAGGCTCTGGATATATGGATGAGGCGATGAATAAAGGAAGCAAAAGAAAGATAAAAACGAGTATGTTAGGACGATAGGGGAAAAAGAAAATAATTAGAAAAATATTTTCACTATGCCTTTCGCTTAGTATAACAAAGATATCTTTTGTACTTGGATAAAGAATACTGTCGTGCTTTCAAACCCCTTGGTTACGGCGTGCACTTTTTCGTCACTCAGAGGTGCTAGGCTCGGTCGACGAGTTGGAGTACTCAAGTGATTTAAACGTTAACGTACGGTGTAAGTGGTGTTTCGCGGTATATTTACAAAAAAAAATTACTGTAACAAAGTGAAAATGATGCGTACTGCTCGAGCATGTCTCGTCCCCGGGTGTTTTTCGGGGTACAAAAAGACCTCATCTCCAAACCCCTCTACTCCCTGGAGGAGTATTATGAATTTGACTTCTCTAATGTAATATTTTAATGTTTAGAGTATGATTGTATTTTACTATGTTTATAGTTGTTTATGTGTTTTATTTTGTATTTAAATTGTTTGACGGCATCTGTCATAGCACTTGCTATGCATGTAAAATTCAAGATGAATAAAGATTATTATTATTATCAGGGGACTTCTATGAAGTGGGCACCCCCCTCCCCCAGACACAAGCTCTTGTCCTCAAGCTTCCCCTCATGTCATTTGATTAGTAACCATTTGGTTCACTCAAGTGAAGCACTGCCATACATGAAAGACAGCCACCACATTAGTACCCCACATAGGTGGGCTAGCCTAGCCAGATGGAAGATTTTAACCCCTCAGCTCTGGTAGTCTCGTTCTTTTGTAATGGCTGTGTGGGGGAGAAAAGTAGACACAGCATCTTTCATTTGACTCTGGCACTTCGCTTCTGTGCCAGAAAAGGTTTAGCAGGTAGCAAACCCATATAATCTGGGTCACCCATTTCCCTCCGAGTGAGAAAATGAAGATATGATTGAGCAGTGTAAAATATTTCTCGTGAAATAATATCCAAATATGCACACCATATTTACATTCCTTGATAATTTTTGATCAATTTGATTCCCAATAGTACATAAATAGTTATTAAATATTATTATTATTTTTTTAAAATTTTATATTTACAATTTTTGTGCTATATATCGCAGGGTATGTTTGTACGTAGATATCATTATTATTGTAATATTTTATTTTTATATATCGGTATGTAATTTTTTGTATGTGTGTATATTTATGTATGTTTCTATAATGATTTACAAAATCATTATTATACCTAGTAGCTATTCTGTCAGTAGGTTTTCGCAGGTTTTTCACACCCCCCTTCTTTTGTGGGTGTTTTCCTGCAGTGGGTTTTTTCATCAAGAATAACTGATCTCATTCTTACGTTTTTCTCACGCACTTATAAATGTACACGGTTAGTAATTATAGCATAATGTATATCTTGTTTTATTATTTTATTTTGTAAAATCTTTCTTTAAATTATTTTTTTTTAAATCTTTTATTTTCATGTAACAACAAATTGTGAAGGTGGAAGAAGGGACTATCTAGTCTCAATCTCGCCCCATTATAAAGACATTTTATTATTATTAAAAAATAGTTTGATTCATAACTGAACTCGGAGGCAAAAGGGAAATGAGGAGGGTGGGTCAGAAAATAGTTATGAAAACCATAGAAATGTCAAAGGTAGATAGGAAATTTCTCAGCTTCTGTATATTTATTGTGCCTCATCTGCTAGCTAGAATATTTGATAAATCACTGCATGATTAAGAGAGAAAAACTAGAGCATGATTCAATTGGTGGCAAAGAACAATGGATGAAGGATTGGTGGGCTTTTCCAGTGCCTTACCTCCTGGATACAAAAGTGGACTTAAGTCCAAGTAAGAGGCCATGTGCAACACAGGTGTGGGTTCTGATTCCTTGGATTTTTTACTCTTTGGCTTTTCGGGCAATTTCTCCTCCAAAGATTCAACCAAAAATTCTACTGGAAACCAATAGTTTCTAAATGGATGAAGTATATAAAACAACTTAAATAACATGCTTCCAGGAGCTATGAAAAATATAATTTATCAGCTGAATCATACTTAAACAGCATGCTTTTGAATTCTTGGGTTGCTGCCTTCGTCATAAAACACCTCTTAATAGTATTCCATCTCACGTGGGGAACATCTTCCTTCAAGATCTTGTCAAAATTGATCTTGTTGCCAGTTTGATTCCTTATATTGTGATGATCTTCTCCAACCCTTCAAGTGCAGAACATATTAGGCAAGTCAGGAAGGTCATTCATTTTGGTTCTTCCATGATAAACATTATCCTTACTGGTTAAATATTGATCTGAACAAGCAGCCCTCCCTTTTCAAAGAATAATTCAAGCTATTTTTTCATCCCATAGAAAAGAAACTTTATTATTTGATAGTTCCTGTGAATGAATAGTAGTTCATTCTTTACATGTAAGAAAAATCAAGTGCCCCCCAATACTCATTACAGAATTCATTAGCTGCAATTTCTATGTTTTATATTCACATTTTATGATTTATTGTTCACATAAAATTTTTATCATGTATTAATGTGACTATTACTTCCTCCAATATGGCACCAAAATAGATAAAATGTAGTAAAATTACTCCCATAATTTCAACTAGTTTATTCATAATTGGTAACCACTTTATTCCAAAAGTTTAATTATTGACAGTAAAAATGAGGCAACTACCTGTAGGTAATTGCCTCATTTTTACTGTCTAATGTATACATTTGTATGCAACCTAAAAAATTATTTCAGCATGATTAAGTAAGATGTCATCAATTTATGTTTCCCTCACTTATTTTTTGAGAAGTGGTCATCTATATTGTAGGGAAAAAAGATCTTTCGGTACACTGATTTGAATATCTATGTACCTACAATATGTCAGCCAAATTAAAGTTTTTTTTCTATTACCTCCACTGCTTACATAGTGAATGGTTTGTATTATTTATATTTAGTTCCCTCATTGCCAATTGTTATTAATTATGTCCCTTTACATCCCATGTTAACTTATGAAAATTTATTTGTATCATCATAATAGGTTTAGATGTGGGCACTTACCGATGCTTTGTGATAGATTTTCTCCCAGGCAAAAATGGAATCCCATGCCAATGCTTCCAGTTCTCTTTATCTCTTGTGATGTTCATCATTCCATTTCTGAACTCTATTTCCTCAAATTTCTGAAAAATTTTGACATGATTGAATTTGTTTTTTAATAATAAAACTGATATATAGGCATTAAATAAAATAAGAGAATCATAAAATGTCTTCACACTGCCCAGCATGAAGATTTATCATACCTGCCAATGATATGGAAGTAGCCATATAGGGTCATATATAATGGATCATGATCACAACATAAGTTATTTCCATGAATTGTTCAACTATAAAGGACCTAGTATCCTCAGAATAAAAGATAACAATCTACTCATGTGGTTAGGGGTGACTTTTTAAGCAAAGAGTATATTATGCCTTTGCTTAGTCCACCAAAAAATGCACATTATATCTAAGGTTGGTTTGTTAGGAGAGGGTAAAGACATTACAAGTGTTAAAATTCACACTCGTCAGGGTAATACACAAGGGGGGAGAGTTAATTTCTCTCTATACCATGTACATTTTCCCAGGAAAATCTGGTGTACCCACAAAAAATCACCTTCAGTTTGGGTTTTTGCTGGAGGTGTCCAGAGGCATCATTGGGTTTCGAACGTGGTTCAGTTGTCAAGTGTCCCTACCCTCTTAGCCTCTTCACAGCCACCAATTTAATCCAAGATTATGTGATTTTAAAATGTAATTCGACTTTTTGTCTATTTCATGCTTTGCATGATAGTTAGACATGGACAGTAATAACATTAGAAAATATAGCAAGTGTAAGATCCCAGCACGTCTTCCAATCATGTGGAGAATGTCTCTCTCACACGGTGGTGACCCAATACCAGGTAACGTCAGCGAACGACAACATTGTAACAATGCAATGGCTAAAATGTGGCCAAGGAGTGATGGGGGAATGCTGATGGGGGGAGAGGAGGAGGACGGCGGGCCAAGCGGTAGTTGGGTTTGGATAGTGAGAGCAATAAACGTGTGTGTTGAGAACTGTTTGTTGGTCATTTTCCCTCAGTTCCCTGCTTCTCCTTCGACGAATCCAGTTGATGGAAACTCAGCGTTACACAAGGGAGTTTTTGGGACTGAAGTGCTCATGCAGGAGAAAGATGAAGCTTCAAAGAATTGAAGAAAGAACTAATGAAGAAGTGAAAATTATGAGAAAAGAGTAAATTAATGAAATTTCTGAATATATATACAGTAGAAGTCCGCTATAGCGAGTATGGCTTATAACGAGAGTATCGTTATAGCGAGTGATCGCTTTTCGTTGGTTGGTCCACGTGTTAAAACATAGGTAGTTCCGCTGGTTACTACGAGTGGTCATAATTGCACTATCGCTATAGCGAATAGATTTTGCCATAGTTGCTGTTTGGGTTGCATAAATTGCAGGATTCAAACACACGCATTACATTGTCATGCCTCGCGAATCTACATTGTAATGAAGACTTTACGAGAGACTTTGTGGTGATTTTACG
>WURS02000010.1:2465059-2483488 GCA_011762765.2 Rhinocypha anisoptera | reverse complement strand
CAATCCTGTGATTAATTTTTAACTTGTGCCATCTTTCCTTTTTCTTGCTTATGACGAAGACTATTGCATTGTATTTTTGCTTAATGTCAAATAAAAAATTATTATTATTATTATTATTAATAAAAAGAGACTGGTGTAAGAGATTTTGCACTTTGAATGAGATTAAGTTGAATATAATAATTGCTTGATATTTTACATTAAAAATGGTATGAAAATGAAGAAATAAATTTCCGTAGAAGAGAGGTGAAAAGATGTGATTGTCTTCAGTTTAATTCATTTTATAAGAGGTGAATTGGAAAAGCAAAAGTAATTTTCAAATTTATACTTTCTGCAAACAATTGAAATCGATACTTTTATGCCCACAACCATATGAATGTCCACTTTTGTAATACCTTTTTTCCCTTTTTATACTATACATTACCATCATTCATGCCAAATTTCGTCAAGAAATATTAATTTGGTTTTTGTTGCAGCTCTTGTATTTCAGATGTTTTTATTTTTCTTTCTTAAATTCTTTAAGGAAATTTGGAAGATGAAGAAAAAGTGTTGGAGTGGTTGGTTCAACAAGTTGAAAGTGATGAAATTGAAGATGTTACAGATGAAATGCTTGATATGCTTATTTCTAAAATGTCCAACCTTGCTGTACTTTTCTGTAAGTTGATTTATTTTTCTTCTTTCTTTGAAAATTACTTTAAATATATTTGCTCATAGTGTGACATTTTAATTTGAAAACTAGGTTTTATAGAATTCCTCCCCTTTTGTTTGCAGTCTAATATTTCATCAGCATTCTCAGCCTGAATTAGCATATTAATCTTTGTAATGCACATGCTAACTGTTGTTAATAATATGAGTTTGTTCATTTTACCATTCTTAGTTTACATTAATGATCAATTAATTGCAACATCAGTATATATGCAAGTACTCATGCACATTTTTCTTTTAAGATGACAAAGATCAGAAGAAAAGTCAGAAAGTACTTATTGAACTGGAGAATATAGATGATGAATGTGACCAGAATGGAATTTCATTTGTAAAAATTGATAATGATGAAGAAGCAAAGGAGTATGGAATTGAAAATCTTCCTGCTCTTGTCTACTTTGAAAAGAGGATCCCTCATATTTATGAAGGTATACTATAAAAATCCTGTCCTCATTGAAAATTGAAACTTAGAAAAAATTATTAACATAAAAAGAAATTCCCAGTAATTAATCCAATAAAAATATTTTTATACTGTTATATTGTGGTTAGATCATTATATGATCATTGATGTTTCAAAACTAGATTATTGTCCAATATGTGTATCTGCAAAAGCAGAGCATTGACATCCAATGGACAGGGTATGTTCATCCATAGGATTACTTATAAACATTTAGTGTGTCTCATACTTATGCCATTCACTTAATTTTCAATGTTATTTATTTGCATACAAAAAATATAAATTTATGATGATTAAAGACATCAAAACTTTGATTTTTTTAACTCTGATATTAGATTTAACTGAAAATGACCCTGATTTTGCCTCTCATATTCCAAATGTATACATTGTACCTGAAATATAAAGGAATTATTTAAAAAAACATAAGTGTTTCTAAATTTAGAATAATTGCTTCTTCTACCCCCATTAGTACTACTGTAATGACTTTGAACTTCTTTATGCTGTATGTGCTCTAACAGGTGTTCACTTTATGAAGTTTCAGAAAAAAACATATATGAAACAAACCTCTAAATTAGATATATTTTTGGTATTAATTAACACATACTTGTACAACTTTTAAATAAGTTTGTTCTGTGAATATGAAGTTATTATTTTATATAATAAGTCCTGTGCAAGTCCTTTTTCTCTAGGTGATTTAACTAAAGAAGATGAACTGTTAGATTGGCTTGTGCACCAGAAAAGACACAGTGAAATCCCTGAAGTAACTGATGAAATGGTTGATCGCCTCATTGAAAATACACCATATCTTGCTGTTTTATTTTGTGAGTAACTCTATTTCATAAAGGGAATATCTAAGGATTGTAATTTATTTTTCCTTGATATAACAATTTCTACAATATTTGAGTACATGCTCTTAAGTGGAAGTTTGAGGAAAATTTATAAAAGTAATATATACTTAATTTTTTACTTAACCCTTATTTGTTATAATGTTATTTATGAATATTTTTAAAAACAGTGACTTTCATCTGAGTTTGCATGCTGTGCACATTTTTCATTCTTTTTCAATTGTGCATTATAGATGATAAAGATGACAAACAAGATATGAGAATTCTCAATGAGCTGGAGAATATTGATGATGATCTGGATAAAGAAGGCATTGTTATTGTGCGAATGGATAATGATGCAGAGGCTAAAGAGTATGGTATTGACCACCTGCCAACTTTGGTTTACTTTGAGGAAAAAATTCCTGCAATTTACGAGGGTAATTTACTTGACCTAATTTTTTATTATTCAATATACTTGCATTGTCATTATGCATTTGATGCTTATTTGTTTATAGTTATTTAAGATAAACTTAGAACACATCTCATTTTATGAATAATGAGATGATAGTTTTGTCTTTTAATTTCAGCTCAACTTTTCAAAATATTTTACTCTTTATGTTTCCAGGAGATCTGCTTAATGAAGATGAAGTTCTTCAGTGGCTGGTAGAGCAAAAGAAATCAGCCACCATTGAAGAAGTTACTGATGAAATTTTAAAGGATCTCATTGAAGAGCATGAATATGTTGTTGTTTACTTCAGTAAGTTATTTTATCTATAATAATAACTAGATAGGAAGAATAGTAATTTAGTCCTATTTTATTAATGTGTAATTGATCTTAGTGATTTAGGATAGACCGGAAATGACAAGAAACTTGGGATTGAAATTGGGATTACTTACTGTTCTGCTATTTATGTATTTAATGTTTCAGTGTGTGTTAGATTTAATTTATTGTTATTTGACAAAGATGACAATTTTCATAATCACTTCACCATCAAAAGTAGTGATTTACAAGTGATACAACAGAACTTCAGTGTATGCTCCCTTGGGCCAAAGGTTATGAGCATGAAATTATACATTGCACTTCCTTCTTACTTGAAAGACTTGACATCATTTGTACTATTCAAAATACACTTGTGTAATTTCCTTCTTTAGAAGTGCTTATACAATGTGGATGAGCTACTTAAGTCCCCTGTATAATGACATTCTTTTAATTGTGTAATCTGTATTTTTTTATGTGTCCTGGGACAAAATAAATAATTGATTGATTAATTATGCAAAGTCTTATATCACAGTATTTGAATGGAAATTTATGTCTAAAAGACTTTTGTAGGACTTATTTTGTAATTCTAGAAAAGAAAATTTAAACAAAAAATAAGGATTGATTCCAGGATGTTGGAAGGTCATAATAATAAAGAAGTCACCACACAAGCAGTTAATAAGAAGGAGGAGAATGATGAGATGTTGTATTAATGATCCTTTTTATGGCACAAAAATCTCTTATTGTATTATTATACTTATAAGCTGAAAAAAAACATACAAAGTTTGGAGAAGAGTTTTCATTCCTCCTTTAGTATTATCATAACTATGCACTTTCTGCATGTCATTAGTGGTATAAGATAATTTGTTATAGAGAAACATTGAAACTGTTGGAATTTCTTAAAAGAATAGCGGACAACTTTTGAGATCTGAAAGTGAATTTTCATTGAATTTCCATTGAATAATAAATTTCTGTGTGTCCTTTAAAATATAGAAACCATAGAGCAGTATTGTAAATAGGGAATAGTAAGGATTTCATTCCTACCAGGTATGCTAGATGTTAGCCTATTGGGTGCCAGTCATTTTGACCAATAAAACATAAGTCAAACTGTGAAGCTATTTATACAAATATCTACACCCCTCAGAAGGTAATTTCTGCCATAGACTTCCATATTAGCTTTGTTGTTTCTAAAAGTATTGTTTCCATTTGGTGATTAATAACTTTGAGGGAGATCATACCAAGTCTATTTTATTTAATATAACTTTTATTTTGTCTCTTAGGTGGAAAGTGTGAAGAAGGAGAGGATTGTGATAACACCTTGGATGAGTTGGAAAACATTGATGATGAGCTTGATGAAACTGGAATTGTTTTTGTAACAACGGAGGATATGACTATTGCAAAGAAGCATGGGATCAAGAACTTCCCTGCTCTGGCCTTTTTCAGAAATAAGGATTTACTCATTTACAAAGGTAACTTACTCAGAAGATACCTGTGGATTATACAGATTTTAAAAATCTAAGGCAGGTTGTAACATGGATACATTACTTTTGACGACAAAGAGTAAAGTAGTTATTGTAATACTAAAAAAGTTCATGGTAAACTTCACTGAGGAGGCTGTCACTCGGTGGAGTTCCATAATGACACAAAAGTGAAGGTTTTAAATTTAATTAATTTCCACAGAATATTCTGTGGAAAAAAATCAAAGTTAAAACCTACATTTTGTGTCTTCTTGGTAAACATTTTAATCCTACAGCTTTGTCTATAAGGTCCAGATTGGATCACAAAAAATACATTTAAGGCTTGATGCTGTGGAACTTGGGTACTTTATGTTAGAATGCTTCTTATGCATCTTATTCATAGCAAAATATAATAATAGCAATGCTGTATTCCTAGATATTAAATGGATTTGGAAATGCATTCTAAAAATGCAACAGAAGATACACAAATATATTAAAGTAATGATTAAGATATGCTTTAAGATGCATGCTTGAGAATGAATATCTTCAGTTGATTTTTATGTAGGGGTTGGTTCTTAAATTTGCTTACCCTTTCAAATCCATTGAATCTTTTAAATTCATGAATTCGAAGATTTACACAAGGATATGATATGGCTCAATGAAATACCATATGTCTTAAATGCACACTTGTATCTATTGCAGAAATAATCTGAAAGATCCCCATTTAATTCAGCTAGTCTTTTTTCTCAATGATATAAAAAGGTGGAATGAATTTGTAATTGAGCTACTTTTATACAAAAATTGTTGATTTATCTAGATAATAGTTAATGATTAACAAATTTAGTAGCAAACCCTTTTAGTAGCAAGCAGAAAAAAACACCACCAATTCAAAACAGTTGAAGATCATATGGAGGAGTCATGGGTTATAGTGACAATTGTGGTTCTGTCAGTTCCATACTAACATTTGAGGTAATTACAATAGAACCTCAATTAACCCAACTAAATGGGGCAGTGGTTGACCAGATAATCTGGGAGAAAAATTGCCACAAAACCTCAGAAAGAGTTAATTTTTATTATTAATATTATTATGGGAGTATAATTTGCTTATCTACTTATTTGCTGTTACTACAAAAATATAAAGCTTATTTTACTCAATTTTCATTATATAAGTTGTGTAATTATTCCCCTAAAATCACAAGTTTCTACATTCCAAGTACCTATGGAAAAGAGAAAATGGCGAAAAAAATGAACTCAGTGTTAAAAGATATTGATTTTGTAAATATGCCATTTTTTATTAGAAAAAATTGTAATTAAATGTAACACATTATTATTTTCACTTTATTCATATCAAAAGATAACATTACCTTTTGTAGATTTTTATTGGTACTTCAAATTTGGACATATCACAGCATTATCACATAATGATGTTGTAATATGGTGATGCTAGTTGTGCCAGTAAAAATCTAAACAAACTAATACCAAGTAATAAGCTTAAAAGCAAGTCTTTGCATACAAGTAATGTACATTGAATGGGTCTTACAACCACACTGTACAAAAGGATTTTCCTCTAATATTTTCAATCTGCTTTGTTATGTTTACCCTAAGGATGTATCTGCTGACCACATCCTCAGACATCATCACATGAATCCTCAGACACTCCAGACATTTTATGGAGAGGCAATGAGAGAGAAGGAGATTGAGAACATGACCCTATTATCGAACATGTTGAATTAGTTATGTGATTCATCGCTGCAATTGTCCAAAGGGGTGTTTTCAATATCTCGTAGCTTTTATGGGCTGTAGCAGGGTTCATTTAATTTTAAGAAATGGTTTAGGCCAACATAGTTCAAGGTCTAGAGGGAGAGAATGAGGGTAAGATGCAAGACAAGTACAACTGTAGGCCATTGAGCTGCCCAAACCAGGCTCTCACAATGAGAACCATTCAGTTTTTCTGGAGGCATAAGCTAAAGGGGTTCCAGGCTAGTCTGTTAATGTGGGGACCAGTTGATTGAGGAATGAATAAATGAGGCTTCACTGAGGGTCTAAGCATTTTAAGCATGAAAGATTGCTGTAAAACCCCCCATTTTTTCTCTGGTATTTGATTTTTTTTAAGTGTCATATGTTTGGAAAAATTTCACCATTAAGGAAAACAAAAATAATATGTGAAGTTTAGATATTGTGTCTCACTTATTTCAAGAGGTGGGAAAAGCACGGCCAACTCATCTTTATTGAAGCATATGAAGCACATTCTGGAGCAGTTACTAGAGTAGGATTGTGGGTTCAGTCTTTAATAGTCAACATAATTGTAAGATTGGAAGTGTAAGCAATTCAACTCCTTGGAGTGCTTCTGGTGCCCCATTAAGTTCCTCAACTGGTGAAGGTCCATATTTCAGATTTGAATTTGATAGGAAATTCGATTCAAATCCCTGTAAGACTCAAACCCAGATTCAGATTGGAGGAAAAAGTGAATTCAACACATCCCTACTTGTATACTTTTAAAAATGGAAACCATGGAGCATAAAATATGTGGGAGAGTTTTGGATTGTCTTGTGGAGTATCTTTTTATATGGAACCTTGTTTATGACATATTTATGTGGAAGAAATTATTCAGAACATAGATTTTTGGGTTTTCTTTCTAAAAAATATATCACTGTGGAGAATATGTGTACATGGTAAAATCAGAATTTTTGTTTATTTGAAAAATGTACTGGTATCTCTGTCCTCTAATGAAGACCCCAGCAATTGCTTTAGTAGCCTGTTTCTGCAAAGAGAATATTATTTTCATAAAATGGGAAGAGTTAAACCGGAGAAAAATACTATATGTTAGAATGGAAAGAACTTTAGCAAAATTCTTTCCTTTCTAATGTGTCATTCTTCTTTGAAAGGAATTTCAAGTGCCCCAGAGAAATAACTGATTTTTACCTTCCCATCATAAAAATATCAGTTACCAATTTCCCGTGAGCATGAGGGTAAATCAAAATTTGATGCAATATGATAATTATAATTTTAAATAACATTCTGATCTGCTTAACCCTCCAGTATGGTTTCCTAATTTATGATAATTTTCAGGTTATTGGGTGCCAGAAATCCGGAATATTATTTATTTACATTTAATGGCTGCAACTAATTTTTTTTACTAAATTTTATTAAACATGTACTTTTAATAATTATTTTATACAAATACAACTATTTTTGAGATATTATATTAGCTATGTATAAAATGTGTGATGTAATCTCATCATTCATTTTAAGTGTCTACCTTTTATATTACAGAAAATATTTTGTTCTTTTCATTTTATATTTGTTACTCAGAGTGTTTAACTTTATCAATTTTGTTGCATAAGAAATTGCATTGGATTTTTATTCAAACACAATAAGAAGGCTGTGAGGCTGTGTTATTCCCAAAATATCCATGGTATGTCTGGAATAACCTAATAAAAATCAGTGGCACTGAAAGGGTTAAAGTAATTACCTAACTTTGCAAAAAGAAATGGATTCCAAGGGTTAAGTAAGTTCTCCTCTTTAAATGAATGGCATAGGCTTTAGGAATAGTTTGAAGAGAATTTCACCCTTAAATATCAAAACCAACTGATTGCTGAATGGTTAATAAGGTACGGAATTTATTTCAGCATATATAAAGCATTTTGAATGGCTTTGGCTTGCTAAAAGGGCTTATAAGTTGAAGTTCAACTGTTATTTTTATAATCGAGTGAACTCCACTTATGACAAACTGGCTCAAAATTGATTGGGCCACATTATTATAGTTGAGATATCACTTTTTACTCTAAAATTGGGCTCAAGAGGTTAAGTGTAAGTTTTCAATTTCCTTTTGCAGGTGACATAGATGATGAAGATGAAGTATTAGCTTGGATTACAGACCCAGAAACACTGGAAATTCCAGGAAAAATTGAAGAGGTCAATATGAGAATGCTAGAAAAAGTTCTACAAGACAACGAACATGTTGTGGTGTTTTTCTGTAAGTAATTGAAATTTTATACTTAGTCTTCCAAAGGATTATAATTGCTTTTGTTCTATGTTCTCAATTTAAAATTTCCAGATAAAGAAGGAGACAAAAAGAGTCAGAAGATTATTCAGGAATTGGAAAACATTGATGATGAATGTGAAGAAAAAGAGATAGATTTTGTAAAGACATCTGATGAAGGAGTTGAAAAGGAATATGACCTCAAATCTCTCCCAGCACTAGCATTCTATCGGAATAAATTCCGGCAAATTTACTCAGGTAAGCCTTCCAAACTTGTTAAAACATAATCTTTGATTTAGGCATATCTTACAATTTGATCATACATGTTTTATAGCCTGTGGTAGAATTAATGTGAAAGTTTTCCCTCTAGGTGACCTAATGGATGAAGATGCTATTTTGGACTGGGTCCTTAGCCTTCATACTTCAACACCTGATGTCATTGAAAGTGTTGATCGTAAAACTTTACAGACATTGATCAATGATGTGGAACATCTTGCTGTATTCTTTTGTAAGTTATGTAAATGGGTTATTATGAATATGACAAACATTGTTCATAATTTTCTGCTTCAGAATTGTCGTAGATAAATTCTTTCATGAATGATGCATACATTTTCCACCAGAGAAATTCCACTTTCATTAGGATTTTTGTAATATTTACAAAAATATAATAAATACTTATTATATGCCAAATTAATTCTGAACTTATGTAATATGTTGATCTTCTGATGGAATTAGGGATGGAACAGTAATTTTGTCAGTAAAATAGTTGTACATATTTCTTGCTTACTTAACTAGAGTAACTCGCTCATAACACTATTCTAAGAATATTTTCCCCCTTTAAATAATTTCCAATATTTTTTCAGTTTCAAAATTTATTTCTGTTTTAACTGCAAATGAGGGTTTTCATTAATATTTTCTTCATGTCGTTTCTTAAGGTCCCTTTCTCTAATTTCTTCCTTCTAACAAAAGCATCTTTTTCTAATGCAATTCTTCTTCAAATATCATTGCTGCTTTATTTGCTTTGTTTTTATGGGGTTACTCAAATAATTAAATTTTTTTACCTCTTTCAACTTATGCATTCCTTGTCTTATACTTTTCTTAGCCTTCCTAATTACTAAGAATCTCATTACTGTCCAATACCTTTTTTCAGATAATGAAGCTTGTGAATCATGCCAGGAAATTTTGGAGGAATTGGAAACTATTGATGATGATACCGACAAACATGGAATCCAATTTGTGAAGTCAACTGATGCTAAACTTGCTGCTGAGATTGGAATATTTAGCTTCCCTGCCCTAGTGTACTATGAAACCGGTGTTCCAATCATGTATGATGGTAAGTGTTCATCTGTATATCACAGATTACTAAATATTTGATTGAAAATGAACATTTACTAATTTATTGAACTTAATTTCAGTAATATGAACTGCCTAAACAATGCTTTTTTTTATTGTCTGTCAATTAAATTTCAGTTGATATTATTTTATCTAAAATAATAATGTTTCAGAGTAAAATGTGTCTTCATATAAATTAAATGAAACTTCATTAGTTTACTTTTCTCTTCTATTTCATGTGATCATTTGGGGATTTGATAATGGATTTGTGTGTTTATTAGATACATCACAAGTAAATTCTTAAGTTGTATATGCAAAAGTCATAATAAGAAAGTTTTGGGTGATCATTTAGTACCATAGTTTTTCTATTACAAGATAAAATCTACTGTGTTCATTTATTTGGAGGTTAATCTATCTCAAAAATTTAATTATGATAAATAAATATAAATTCCACTAAGCAATTTTGCAGTGTTCCTACTGTAGTAAATCATTTTAATTTGGAATTTTCAGTTTTGAGATAATGTGGTAGCATCTTACTTTGTTAAGATTGGATGGAATAAACTTCAAGAAAGAAAAATGTTAATATTTAACCTGAACAAGCATTTCTGATTTTATAGGTTTCAAATTACTTACCATTTTGTAAACAATAGTGAAACTAGGGAATCAATATTATTCATATAGTTTAGCATACTTGGATGAGAATTCTCAGAATCTCCATCAAGTCAAACTCCATGTCTGCCATGGATTACATTGTGCATCTGCAGCGATGGGGTTCCTGACCCAGTGGTGATTCTATGAACTTTCCATCCAGATAACACACTGGGAAATCTTAAAATCCTTTCTTGGCTAACCTTGTACATTAATATGTACAAAAACTATATGTCTTCACTTATATTTCATATGCATTATAAGGTACTCTACTCCAGTCCCTATCCACTCTTTGAAGGTAACGTATTATTTTCTTTTTATGATAAATCTTCTACACCTACTAATGCACAACAAAATAGCATTTAATTTTGAATTTCAGATTGAATGCTGCCTTAAACAAAATCGAATGTTTATGCAACTTGAATGGCAATATATAAGAGTATTACTTCAGTACATGTATAAACCACATCTGTTTGAGATTTAATGCCTTATTCCTTTTTTTAGGAAGTCTAAAGAAAGAAGAAGATGTTCTGGATTGGATTGTAGATCAGAAAAGTAAGACATTTTACAGGCCTCAATGGTCTTTGATTTGAAAGGCATTTCACTTACTTGTGTTCCCTTGTGGTTTTCTCAAAAATATTCTCTCACATTATATCCTTGCCAATCTTTCAGGATTTAATGGCTGGCAAACTTCTGAAGATGTCTTTCTTTGGTTTAATTTCTATTCATCACATTCATAGCTTATTTTTCTGATGCTGGCATTTACTTTTTTCTGTGATAGTCACTATTTCATTACCCTTTATTTATGTTTAAAGTCAGTACATTCATGGGCATATTTTTGTAACTGCATATTATTTAGGAAGAATTAAGCTTCCTACATTATTGCTTCATAAATAAATGTTGTGTAGCCATAATAAAATATGCTCATATCGGTATTGCATTATGTAGATTAATCTAATTTTTAAAATCTTTGATTAAATTAAAAAAGTGAGTTATATTACATTTTGTTGACTTAATTATTATGTCATACCATTCTCTTTTTATCCTACTATGTTGTGTATGTTGAATACCTTCTTACCATTGCCTTAAACAGGAGAAATGGACCCATTATGACCTATTATGACCCAATGTGCTGTAATTTATTTTAGTTTGGTAAATTCTGGCTGTGTAGTTCTTTGAAATGCCTCCTTGTTTAAGTTGCCTATTTATTTGACCAGGATAAACCTGATTGTGGTAGAGACATGCATTTTTAATTGAGCCAATAAAAATGATTGAGACATTGCCATGACCCTAAAGGTCTAAATTTTAACAATGCCTATGAGTGTACATTAAGTGTATTATGTATACTTTTAT
This sequence comes from Rhinocypha anisoptera, assembly GCA_011762765.2. Classification (NCBI taxonomy): domain Eukaryota; kingdom Metazoa; phylum Arthropoda; class Insecta; order Odonata; family Chlorocyphidae; genus Rhinocypha; species Rhinocypha anisoptera. Next base: position 2,471,979 of record WURS02000010.1, on the reverse strand, counting down.
CCTCAGTAAATTTTGTGAAGAAAATCACTCCATACAATTTAATTTTGTAAAAAAAATTTGTTACAGCCTTTTAAGGGTCATAGTTTATTTAGATAATATCTATACTATCCATTTCACTATCTACATAGATATCAATACTTATTGCTGCCATTAAAATGCTTTAACTCTTGACTTCAGATTGTGTGTTGAATAAGGTTGTTGCATTGTAATAACTAAAGCCTGTTTTGTTTTTCTATTAATGAAATTCTTTTATGTGAATTCTTTTATGTCATGTTCTCTATTTATGTCAAGTGATTAAATTCATTATGTTGAAAGAATGTCTTACAGTAAAATCTTTGCATCAAGTCACCATTTAGGTACCCAATGAGTAGAATATGGCTCTTTTATTTGTCATTTCCTACAGATTTCAGCTCATTTCATTATGGGCACACACAAATTATTCCATGAATTGACCTTCATTCTTTTTAATAAACTTTTGAATTAATCCTTGAATTCTTTTCTTTTAAAATTGACCACTTGAAGTTTTAAAAATTGCCTTTTATAGTGACATCAGTATAATAATCATTACAAGCAAATGTATAAATCAAGTGCCATATCAGTACTAGTGTATTGATCCATTATTGGTAAAAGGACATAATCAAAATGCCACAATGATTTTACATATCATTTGTTATATACCATAAATCTTCAGATTTAGGCATTTTGCTAATCTTGCATTCATATTTTCAATTATTGGAATTATAGTTGGTTAACATGGTCAACAAACATGAGTAGTATTAAACATAATATGTATTAGGAAAAGAAAATATTTTAGATTTGGTAGTTAGTGAAAAATGTCTTATTTCCAACTAGTTATGGTGTATCGCATTATTTTCAAGAGCTATGCTAAACAATTTTGGAAATGAGGTCCTCTCTTGCTATGCTTGCTATGAATTGAATGCTAAACACTGAATATTGAACCAGTAGTAATCAATGACATAAAGTATCTTACATAAACCTTATATAACTTAATATAAAAAAATAAAAACCTGTGGCAGATTTTAGGCCAAGTGAAATGTGACATTGATAATTGAAAAACATTAAAACTCTTAAAGGAATAATTCATATAAATGTTTTATTTACATAATGCTTGATATTTTAATTGCCTCCATTTTGCTTAAATAATTTTTAAAGAAATATGTGCATAGTATCTCTATGAATAATGCTGATTGGAAATTTTATTTTTTGGTATTGTTTTAGGTATAAATATTTAGGGCTTTTTCACTGAGTGTTAAATTTTATTTTTTGGTATTGCTTTAGGTATAAATATTTAGGGCTTTTTCACTGAGTGTTAGTCATTTTCACATCCATGTACATTTTGTATAACTGATTCATGCCTGCATGTAAAGTCTGCTTTTTGTTTTGTGGTTTGCTTTCAGTTCTTGTTTTAATAAATTTACCTCTTCTGTACTTATGTGCGCATGCAATTTTTATGTTCAGTAGTGGCTTGTTTTGATTGATTCAGGATATAATTTCTCTAAGCAAAGCCAAACATTATTTAAATTAGTATATTATTTTAAATATAATCATTTACATTCTAGAATATATTGATATGTAATTTACAATCCTTTCTAGCATTACAAATTCCTACCAATATCTTCCACTAGCATTCTTATTCCCGTATCCATTGCTGATTACCATTTATCAGCAATTGCACAACATATTAAACTCAAAAGTACAGGAATTGGATCAGAACTATTATGAGAAGACGTAGGTGGTTTTATAATATTGTTCCTAGCACAGAGAATAAAACATCTGAATATGCCAAAAGTTCGGAAATTCAGCATGCTTATCAGAGATAAGTACAGTTAAAAATGCCACTATTTTCTATTGACGTTCATAACCATAAGGAGAGTAGAAAAGAGTTTTATTGAAATAACTTATTTTTATTTAGATGGTTCTTCACATTTTATATCCATTGAAATTTCGATAAATTCTATTTTTAACTTTTTTATTACTTTCTCTTAGTCATTGAAATTTGATTAGGGACTTAAACCGATCATTTGTTTGGTCAAAAAGATTAGAAAAGTTATCTGTCAACCAACAGGACATGTGAATATCAGGTTATTCCTTAGATCATAAAAAGATGGTATTGCTTTTTCATTTCAAATATGTAAAATGTTTGACTGCATTAAAAATCTCTCTTTAACCCATTAATGCCAATGAGTAAACATCTCAGATAAAATTAGTCATGTGTGGACAGTATTTATAAATTTTTTAAATAAATCTACTTATAACAAAAGACACAAAAGTTTTTTTTTCATATAGGAAAATAAGGCTGTTTTCAAATGAGTATGCTAGGCATTTAGATGATATTTCTGAAAACATCCCCTTTCCAAGCACATGGTTTTCAAAAAACTTCTTGGAGGACCATCTAGCTTTCATGTAACATGTGCATCATTTTAAACTTTTTTTATAATTTTTCTGGGAAATGATTAGTACTACTTGATTCAGGATTATTACTACTCCTTTTTTTATTGTACTTTGGTTCTGCATCTCTTAAGTAACTTGGGACTATGATTCTATGAAAATCCAGTTGGCTCAGTTTTTCGTTTGCAGCAATTGAATGCAATTTTCATTAGTGACTGTCACATCTAACATATATGTGAAGAAAATCCACCTTCTTACCCTTTACTGCTATACTGTACATTGATAATGAATGTCTACACCACCCATACCTCTGTTGTACGTGGTAAATGAAGTTTGTTTGGGGAATTCATATTTTTTTTTCTATTTAAGACCAACATTTTTCATGACTAAGTGGCTCAACGAAATGATAATTTGTGAGAATTGAACAAACTTTATTATCTTTCCATTTTATACAAAAGATATCATTGAACTTATCAAAACGCTAGCCATATGTTCCTCTGCTCATTTTCTTCATCTTCTTTGATTGTGTAATTTTTAATTCTGTTGTCTCTAACCATACCAATCGCTTGGATACCTTATGATTTTAGGTACACCATTAGTACATAAGTGGTGAAGTAATTGTCAAAGAGAAGTACATGATTTGAGGGATTTTGAACATGTTTCAAGAGGTCAATCACCACTCTTGCACCAACGGGTATTTTAGAACACTTAGAATTATTAGTTTCCTACAATATACATCAAAGACATAGCAATGCCCGAAAGAAATGCTTAGCATCCAATTATTGCAGTCAAAGCATACTGGTTTGCCTTTTATAAATTTTTTGGCTGCATTTTGTGCAAAATATTTTACCATATATTCATCTATTCATAAATTTTTATGGAAGAAACCCCATTGACAAAAACTCTATAAGGATATTCATAAATGGCTGAATTTTGTACATTTGGTCAGTAGCTATACCTATTTCACTATTATTAGCAAGATGCAAAAAATCTTGGTCACTAGATATCTATCTCTCATTATGTTCTAGTTGACAATAGGAAACCCCAAGTCTTCATCAAGAGACCAAAACAATCGTTCTTGTGGTAAACTATTGTACCCTGCAAGTAATCGTATGGCAAAAATGTTTTGACAGAGACTTGAAAGGAGTGATGGTTGTTTTGTGCATATAAAACACTTTGATGATATACATACTTGTTAATGTCATCAGCGAGTAGCTTCTCAAGTATTCCTCTCAGAGATAAGAGTTTATGATTGTTTATTACTGTATGAAACTCATCACTTTTGTCAGAATCTACTTTTTCAAAACTGGAGTAGAGGGGATGTTTTTTATAACCACCTAGGCTGCAAAAAATGTTTATACTCATCAGATAAGGAACTGGAAGAACCTTCCTCTGATGAATGGTTCAGGACTTCCACAGGACTTACTGGAAAAGACACATCAACTGCTCTAGACTATCTTTTGGAAATACATTGGGTCCACATAAAGCCCCATTATATTACTCACAGTCAGGGAGAGCATCCAGGTCTAAGAGTATTATTCTGATTCCATGCTCTGCACTATTCTCAGTATCGCTTCACTCCTCATCCTATATAGCAGGAATGGCCTCATCTAACCCACGGAAATTTGTTTCTTTGGTAGGATACCTTCTTTCCATGGCAAAACACCATATGTAGAAAAGTTTAAGTACTGGAACTCAATCTCTATAAGGAAAAATCAATTTTATACGATTGTGCATTAGGGTCAAATCAGTCAAAAGCCGTTTAAAGACTTTACATGAGTGGAACATATTATAAGTAAATTACAAGTTTTACTTACTATAATGTATGGTGGCATAAATAATCCTTTATGTATTACACATCCTTCTTCTGTGGAGAACATAATTTATAGTATGACACATGGGCTCACGTGAGGCAGTCAAGCTCACTGTCATACTTGTTACTTTGTAAGCAATGTATTGACGTCTGCATTTGAGAACCAGAAGAAATATAAGACAATGTAATTCGTATTCCAAAAGAGATTTTTTATGCCATTATAAAGTGCTCTAACATGTAAATGTTCCTCCGAGAAAATATTAGAATCGAAGACAATGTAATAAAATCATCTATTATTTTGGTGAGATGGGATCATATAAAGCTAGGTTTTTGAAATAATGGCTTACCTAATTGTTCTAAATGCCAAACTATAAATTACCCTTGATAATTTTTTTATATAGCTTTTGTCAGAGAAGTACATTTTGCGGACGACAAAACCATTGGTCATCCCAAAAAAGGCATAGAATTTTGTATGTATCCACCAGATGCTCTCAAGCAAGAAATGGTCAGAAATAAATTCAAATAGAAATATTAAAAACCAAATTTCACAACTAAACTTCATTTTACAGGACGTTACACTGTGGAAATTAATACAAAGAGTAAAATGCTTTATTTAAACAGACTAATATTTTTAAAAGATTAATAAAATTACACGTGCAGTCTAAAAAGTGTGTGCATTGTTTGATAAGCCATCACGTGAAAAAACAAAAATATCATTTTCTATAGTGCAACTGAAGTCGAAAATTGCCGTCCTCAAATGATGACATTCGGCATTAATGGGTTAAAATGGATTATTGAGAATGAAAGATCAAAGTAGTATTTATCTCCTGAGGAGTGAAAATATTTATATGGTAGTGTTTTGTAACTAGAAGATGAATGACTTTCGCAAGAAATGATTTTATGAAATTTTTAGATTCTACCTTTCAAATTCGTTAGTCATGGAGGTACAAATGGTCCTAAACCAAATATTTAGAAAAATACTGATATTTGGTGATTCACGTATTTTGCTTTAATTTCATCGGACTAGTCAAAAATATTTTATTTTGATAAAAATTTGGTCTTGAATTCTACTTCGGTTCAAGTCTCTAATCCTATTTCAATGTTTTTTGTTTTTTGAGACTTTAAAAAGACTAATATTGAGCATTGGTTATGCAAACACTTCTGTAAATAATTTTCTTATATCTTTCATGCTATACTCTTGTTTGCATAATCTGTCTTGCAATGAAGTCAACATTTGATATAATTTAAAATGAAATATCTTCTTTGCAATATGTTCTTTATGTGTTTATGAAATGTTATGACTTCTGAAGCAAAAGTTTGCTGCCTTTTTTATTTCATTGCAAGGCATGTATAAGTTTTAAATTGACTAAAAATGAAGTGAGTTTTTCTCTTGCGGCTATTCTTTTCCATCAATTAATCTGATGAAAACAGTAAATGAGTTTGGGATATTGATTGAAAATATAGTTTTTGGCTTCATATGTTAGGTTATTTGGGTTCTAAAAATGCCCATTATCCTATTTCATCACTTTCATTTACCTTGTTTTTATGATTGTCAAGTGAACTGGAAAAAATAGTAACTTCTTCACAGACCATGTTATATACTCTAATGGATGACTATGCCAGTTGAGGTATAAAATATTCTCATTTTTGGAATGGAAAAGAATTGAAATATAAAAAGGATTGCTTTTTTTTAAAGGCTTTTCATGTAATGATTGCATCACATGCTAATTTTTTCCAGATGACGATGATGATGACGATGATGATGATGACTATGATGAGGTCGGTAGTTGTGGTGGGGAGCTAAAAGGAATGTTTTCAGGTAAAAAACGTAGAAGGTTAATATATTCAAGGTAACAAACAGAAATTTAGTGTAAAATGTTTGTTCCTTCAGGTGGAGAGAGAAATTGATTTGTGGGCTCCTATGTTGATATTTCTGTCAATAGACGACCGTTTTTAGGAAAAATGTGAAATGGAAGTTTGACTGATTTAAAATATCAATGACTAAGCACTGTCCAACTTGCCAATAATTTCTTCCCCCAGCCAATTCTTCTTTTTGTTATGTCTCTCCCTAAAAAAGGTTATCTATTGACCAAAATGTTGATACAGGAACTCACTATTCCATCTATTACCCTTAGGAGATTTCCCTCTTCTTTTCACTTATTTGCCAATAGACCTAATCACCGCCATTTAATTTCAAGTTGTAAATCAACTGCATTGAGAAAAAAGTAATTATCTCCATTCTATAATGCTAAACTGAAATAAATGATGCCTTTAAATAGACTAAAATTTTTGGCAGTTTAGATGAGTGAAAAAATACACATATATGTATGTGTGTGTGTGTGTATATATATATATATAGTTCATGAAAACTCAGATGAGCAGCAAACACCAGCACAAACACACACACATATATATATAAATCGGAAGGTCCCGGGTTTGATTCTTGGTCATGTCATATTTTTTCCGTGAAATATACATACTATTCCCATGTGTTCATCCTTATATGTTTCCTATATTGTTTTACCCAATTCCTATCCATGATAATATTTACAGCCTCTGACATATTTTCTCATATGAATTGGTCGGTTTCCATCAAATATTTTCAACCACATTGGTGATCATCCTTTTATGTGTTCCTATCCCTTTTCCTAATTTACTATAATTTGAATGCTGAATTTCGCCAAATGGCGGTTACTCT